>RYFJ01001759.1:0-211011 GCA_003991445.1 Oryza meyeriana var. granulata | reverse complement strand
ACTTTCAGAATCGCGGTTTGGTGGCCGATATCCTGCTGAGTTACCCTCTTCCTTTGTTCCCTTTCTAGGAAACCTGATGGCAGACACGCGTTGGCAGACGGAAGTACTCGGCTCCCATGCTCGCCTAGGTTTTGAGCCCAGGTCCAGTGCGCAACTACTGCTCTGCCCCCTCGCAGACGGAACAAAGTGGAGCAGACTCAATGATGCACAGCCCGGAAATGTCCGTCGCAGCCGCGTACTTGGTACCCTTTGACGGCTGCAGCGTCAACCCTAGTGAGGATTGGGCCTCAACCTCCTCACTTCCCAGCATGACGCCCCAGCAAGCTATGGCCATCCAGCCAGATCTTGCAATGCATGGCTCAGATCTGGCCAGCATGCAGGCCTCTTCTCCCTCAGCCTCCACCAGCACAAGCTCGATGGAACCTCCAAGCTTCGCCGAGCTTCATGAGGTCCCGTGCCACGAGTTCTGCACAGACTGCTGAGCCAGTTAGAGGCTGAGAGAGATAGGCTGAAGGATATGGATAGAAAAAAGCTGAGCCTAGGCAGTGCCACCCACGGAAAAGCCCAGTTTGCTGGCACACCCAACTACATGGACCCAGCAGCCGATTGGTGGGAGAACTACTGGTGCTGCCCATCAAAGATGCCGCACATCGCCTGGGCCCAGAGTTTGTTGAAGCGCTTCAGAGCCGCCCATGTCCAGGAAGAGTTAATTAGAACATTAACAAAGAGAAGAAATTCACAACCTCAAGCAGGGAACATTCCAGGCACAGCGCGTACCTGAGCAGGTTAACCATCTAGGCTCGCTATGGCACCCGAGGACGTGAACACGGGACCAAGAGAAGATCAGAAGGTTTCTGAAAAAGGGATATGTGGCAATGAAGGTCTCCCAGTTCTTGCCATGAACTTCCCTCTTTCCAGCACATGGTCACAAGAGCCCCTAGTAGTTGAAGACGCGAGAGGAGAATCGAGTTTTTCGCAAGCGCAAAGCCTCCCAGATGCAGACTCGTCGTGGTCGAGTTCTAGGCCCATCTCCAGTCGCTTCCCGGTGATTTGGCCCCATCCCAGTTTCAAGAGCGGGTGTTTCGCCCATCTGTTTCTCGCCCGGGGCTTCTTCTGTTCAGTCCCGACCCCTCAGTGCAAGGTACCGGTGCAGTGACACCTACCCGGGCCAGGCCGGCTTCAAGAGAGGGAATTATCGTCCGAGTTGCCTTCCAGGGAACGATGCTACAACTGGCAGACGAGTTGGGTCACTTCGCCCGATCACTTGTCCCAGAAGCCAGACCCTGAGTCCTGGACGTTGCCCCAAACCGCCAGCGCTCAAAGAGCCCTGTGTTGCAGTCGAGGACAGCCGACTACAACATACTAATGGATCTGCCTCCCGTGCCGCTCGGGACCTTGGGCGGTGCCGAGTCAATCATATCCAGTCCGTAGACAGCCGAGATAAGCCTTCCAGATGTGGTATGGGTACGTTTTTGTCAACTCCGTAGCCTGCAATTGTTCTGGTTTGATTCTGGATGCATAGCATTCCTTTATTTCTCAATCTTTTGTGGATACGTATGGTTGGGATGTTCGAGGTCTCAGTATACCTCATGGTCCATACCACTCCTGGCAAGGAGTTTAGGTCAGACAATCTTTGCCGCTGGAGTCACTTTGGTAATTAAAGGAGTGTTAAGTTTCTCAGGCAACCATTTGTCCTGGAATCACGAGGCTTTGGAATTTGATTCTAGGGATGGACTGGTTAGGCTAAGCACAAAGGCCGAATAGACCTGTGCAACCAGCACCATTACCTGTAGTTGGGCCTTTTGGACAAGAAGTAAAGTTTGCCTCCCTTGGAAACCCTAAGAACCGACCCCTCTGAGCTCGGTGCAAGTATCTTTGAAGAAGTGCCGGTGATTCAATGAGTACCTGATGTCTTCAGGCAGTCTAACCCGATGCCCCCTGTAGGAGGAAAAGATTGACCTTCTCTATTAGAGTTGGCTACCGCGGCACAGGCACCCCATATGCCAAGAGAACCTTATAGATATGGCCGGCTAATGGAGTTAGCCGAAGTGAAGAGCAGTATAGAACGAACTTGAAGAGCCTAGGTTTGTGGCGACGCTAGCACATCAGCTTGGGAGCTGCAGTGCTCCCTAGTGGAAAAAGAGGATAAGACAAGAGGATGTGCGTTTGATTAACTCGCGCACTGAATGGAGTAACCATCAAGAATAAGTATCTCTACCAAGGATCGATTGATCTGTTCGACCAGTCTGGAAGGAGCTACAGTTTTTCTCTAGAAGTTGGACTTGAGATCAGGATACCACCAGTTAGATCAGGCCTGCGGATATAACCAGAACAGCTTTCTGACCCGATATGGATTTATGAGTATACGGTGGATGTCCTTTGGAGCTCACTAATGATCCGCTTTCTTCATGAGTTTATGCACAATAAGGTATTCCATAAGGAATATCTCGACAAGTTTGTCGTGGTATTTATGGATGATATCCTATCTTCTCACAACGGACGAGCAAAACATGTTGGACAGTTGGAATGGTTCTGAAAGTTAAAGAGAGCACAGTGGTTTGCAAATCTCGAGTGTGAGTTGGCTAGACCGGGTTGCTTTTTCTCGGCATGGTGGTCACTGCCCAAGAGGTAGCAGTGGACCCGGGAAAGTGAGAGACGTGCTTTCTTGGAAATCCCCGCTAGGTACGGAGTGAGAAGTTTTCCTAGGTTGCGAGGTTATTAATCGAGATTCATTGATAAGGATTGTACAGGATTGCCGAACCCATGAGCAGAATTGGCTAAGAAGGAAAAGAGTTTGATATGGAGTGACGCTGTGAGAAAAGTTTCATGGAGTTAGGAAAGGCTGACTACCCCACCTGTTTGATCTTCCGGATATCAGGAAAGACTTGGGTATGCTGTGATGCATCCCGACTGGCATGGGCTTGTGGTGCTTATGCCAGGAGGAAGAGTGGTTGCGTATGCCTCAAGAACAGTTAAGACCCCATGAGCTGAACTATCGACCCCATGACTAGAGTTGTCAGCAGTAAGTGCATGCTTGAAGATATGGCGACATTAACTAGGTCGGAAATCGGTGTCCGAAGTATACACGACCAATAAAAAATGCCTGAAGTATATCTTCCACTCAGAACCGGACGCTTATCTCAGACAAGAAGATGGCTTGAGTTGAAATTAAAGATTACGACTTGGGAATACATTGTACCCATCTTGAGCAGGGCAATTGTTGCCTCCACACCCGACTGCCTTCCTCAGTACGGAAAGCTCTTCATTGTAATAGCCATCTTGACGACGCCTCGCCCCTGTCAACCCGAGCTAGAGATCGAGAGCTGTGTTGAGGAAAGCTAAGGAACTAAATAATAGGAGTTTGTCATTCGCCAGGAACGCTGGCCGCCGACTTGCATGATTCAGTACCTACTTGGAGGGCCGAATCGGAGACAGCTCAACAAAGATGTAATGACACAAAGATTGTACTATTGTAAAATGGAAAAGCAAGGACCGCAGGAAAGGAGCCACCTGAGTTCTCACAAGTCCGAAACAGCAAAGGAATACGTTGGTGTTTGGGAAAAACAGCTTTTGCGTGCCGAAGAAAGGATAGTCCCAGACTTGATGCTTGAGGAGAAGGCCCATGAGTCCCCGGCTTTATTCCATCCACACCGAGGATAGTTTATCCTTAAGTAGTATCAATGGATTATTAAGGTTATAATTTACTGTGGCAGAATCTGTTGAATGTTAAGCGAGATATTTGTCCATCTCGAGTATTGTTGCTATGTTTTTGTGACATGAGCACATTAATGGGTTAAAGCTAGTTAGATTCTCTTCAGACACAAGCCGTAGATTGCAGTCAGGCCTATAAGGATACCACCGAAATGTGAGAAATTGGAAGAAACATAGGTAATGGATTTCAACTCGGTGGATACTAAGAGCCTCCCCCCACAGAACAGTGACAGTGATTCCTCATCTGGGGCTAATATGTATTGGAGCAATCTGACTGACCAATTAGGTCCGCACACTTTATCCCCTAGGTGGCAAGAACACTATTCCCGCCCAAGAAACGTAGCCGATGTCGTCGTTATCGGACAAGTTAATCTGCCACATGGTAGTCGCCAAAGGAAGATAAAGGTGTCTGTGAGGACTCAGTATCGACCTCACCACTTTTTGGCAAATAGTTGCATGAGAGCAAGGGCACTAAACCTGAATTTTCAGTTCCGTAGCATATTCCCCCCAGAACGGATGGATCATAAACCGAGAAGGTCAACTCAGATCGTGGAGATATGCTAAGTCAGCTGTTGCCTTGGGATTTTAGAAGGAACCTGGGATTCTGTCTGCCTTATTACGCGCGTTCTCTACAATAACAGCTATCAGCCATATCCAGATGGCCATGAAGCTCTAATTGGAATCGCAAGTGTAGAACCCACTCGTTGGAACACCAGAAACGTCGGAGAAAAGATGGTTTTTGGGACCAACATTTATGAAAAAGAGCAGCCTAGAAACCGAGCGAGAGTGTTAAAGGTTTATCTGTGGCCGAGAGTCTGGGCTTGAAGACAGCCCAAACTCCAGGCAGAATGAACTAGTGCAGATAATTCTGGAAAGACGAGATGCTCGAGTTTCAGAGGGTAGGGAGACCATGTGTATCTCCGATAGTCACCCCTATCGCAGGAACAATAGAGGCTTTTGGAATGGTGTGGAAAGCTAGCGCCGTCGCATATCGGCACCTTAACTACTATTGTCGACAGCAACGCGGCAGCATATAGTTTGTGCGTTATAAACTGTATGGTGGAGGACGCGAAGAATACTATCTGACGTCCCACGCGCGTCGTGACATGATCCCGTGGATCGAATGGCTTGAAGAGATAGAGTCGTTCGCATCCCAATGAAGAAGACAAGTTCACGTTGAAAGAGATTCGACGTACAGCCAACTCACGCTACAAGGCAACGCCCATATTTGGATTTTGGAGAAAGGACAGACGTACCACGACGAATAGACATATCAGAAGAATTCACTGCAAGAGGTGCAATGGAGTATCCGAGTCGGGGGAGGATGAGCTACTGGGAACTGAGAAAGATGTCGCTCAAGCTGAGTTACACCGGGACTATTACGCCGAGTAGCGAACTCGGGACGAGATTACTCTGTTAGTGGGGGAGGTTTGTTAACGTATCCACGATTTATTCTCTTCCCAGCTAGAGAACTTAAATAGTTTTTCCCGAGTTCTCCCTCCTACTCCTGTCAGCTGTGCCCAGTTTTTTCTCCCTGGCCAGCCGACTACCTTCCTCCTTGAGCCGAGTAGAGTTGCTACTCAAGTCTTGTACCCTGCCTTACTTGTCTTACTCGGACCCCTTTTGCTGACCGATCAAATCATACACTGAGTCGAGCAACTAGTGATTGTGGGACCGACTGTACCCAGGTTGTTCATTGAGACAGCTGGGTATGTTCCTTTTGTTCCGCGACCCTGACGAGTTTATGCGACGGCCCTGGCTGCCGTTGGAGCTAGCCGAAGCGTACCGAAGTGGCTAGAAGATGGAGCTCATCTTCATCTAACGTGCAGCATACGCGGGACCAATTCAGATTGGCAGTTCGCAAGAATCCCGGTCAGTTGTAGAGGATTTCTCCAACTGTCACGGCTAATAGCCGTTGACCTTAAATGTCATACATCCGCAGCTGATCAGACGCGAGCCTCGTCACACCCAACTCTCTGACCGCATTGGATCCAAAGTCACTTCCTGTCATATCCCTGGATGTTCTCCGCCTGACTTCTCTTGCTCTCCACGGGCCGGTTGCCACAGGCTCACCGGAGCCGTTCAACCTTTGCACCGTCGCTATATATATATGGCCAACCGTGCCCCCTTCTTCTCTTGTTTTGGCAAAACCAATGGGCCAGCTCCAGCTCTATTTACTGTCTGAGGTTCTTGTTCTTCTCGTGATCAAGCTTTGGAAGCTCTGCATCGCGTGAGTTCGCAGCGCTGGTTCACCTGACTGCCCTTTTTCTGCACGACCGACAACTTACTTTCTTTGATCTTTTCTTGGGCGTTTATAATCTTCTCAACTGCTCTATAGGCAGATAGTTTCTTTTCTGCTTGTTTCAGGTTAAAAGCTGACCGGTGGGGCCGATCAGAAGCCCGCCTCGCCGAAGGAAGACCCTCCTTGGAACGAGGCAAGACCTCTTTGATCATATTGTTGTCCCATACTATAGCAAAACTATTTCGTTTGGACAACTATAGACTGCATGCTTAGTTACACCATTTTTAACACTGTTGGTCCTCTTAAGGTTTGCAAGGCGCATATCCGATGGAATCCTACCCGTATAGAGATACTATATCTGGTATGGCATTTGTTATTTTCACCTTGAAGAGCCCCACAAATGGACGCTAGCATCCTAATCGGCATGAGATACGATGCGAGTAGAATGCTTAGCTTGCACGTTGTTTGTCGTTGGGCAACCATTGGTTTTACACAAACTTGATCGGGAGAACAACCCGGTACCATATTTCAGTGCCAGAGTTAGAATAACAAAATGAATTTAAATTCATCCGTGTATCGCGTGTTTGTGCAACAAATAAAGTTTGTGAAAATTTACTTATACCGAGAAGTGCCTGTTGGCTCGGCTATGTAATCACATTAAGACGCGTCTTCTTTGGGATTCATCCGAGCATCTTATATGTGCGACCGAGGACGGGATATTATTCGGGATCGCCCCTGGCCCGAGTTAAACTAGTAAGGTTTTAGGGAAGTTCAAGTGCCGACCCACCGTGCTGAACTCGCTGTGCTGGATTTTTTGTGGATCTGGCAATTGACTGACTCTAGAACTGGCTTTGGAAAGAGGCTTGTCACGAATTTCTGGAGTACAGGCCGTACTTCGGTTGTAAATTTTCGTGCGGATGGGTTAACAAAGCGCACAACGCTCCCTGCAGAGCTACTTAGCAGAACTGTATGCGATTTGTACGCCGTGCCGGGACGGTGTAGGGCCGATGCAAAGGTGATTCCCATAGCGGGTAGATTTCTGATGTTGGCCCAGTGATCTGTGGAAAGTGTTTGGAATGGCAAGGGACCGTAGACATAGTAGTTTGCCGAGTGAGCCAATCACGGCATAGTGCGCTGTCGTGGCCAGACACGATTGTGTGATCCGGGGTGTTAAGCACGCGATCAGCATGAATGTGAATGAAAACTTCAAATCGAGAATGATAGATCATGGTCCGCGAGCCCGCGGAGTTTGTAGCCCAGGGCAGCAAACCTTAAGCCCCGGGTTTGTTCAAAGCCAGGGGCGGCAGACTTCGTACAGATGCTCTTCAGGGTTTGCTAGCCAGAAGACATTGATTGACTCAAAGCTCCCTGGCAGGGTTAATAGCCAGAGGGAGAACAGCAAGACTTGATCACACGTTGGCTCCCATACCGGGTTTGTTAGCCAGGGAAGCACTCTAGTTACTGGTGTAGCCAGCCCTAGCGGGCATTTAGTGCCAATGATCATGCTCCCGGGTTGTAGCCAGGCGCAGCGATGATTGAGCCACCGGGTTTGTACCGCCAGGGCGGCCCGATCCTCTATAAGCTAAAGATTCCTGTTGTCAAGCCAAGTGTAGCGGGCATAACAAGCTGCCACGAAACATCTGAGTTTGGTTGAGCCTGAGGGGCATAAGGTTATAACGAGTGTTGTAGCTACCTTCGGCGAGGTACAGGACCAGCAAATAGAAGTAAAAGATGATAAGAACATATATGTTTATGCTTGATTCATTAAGTGGCGAGTGTTGAAAAGCAACTTGCGGAATGGATAGAGGCGTGAGCCTCTGTCGACAACAAAAATTTAAGCTCACTAGTGTTTGCAAAAGAAAAGAGTTTTCTAAAGGCAAATTTTCGCAAATGAAAACCTTTAGCCTTTCTGTCTAACCGGGAACATGGCTAATCATTCCGGCTTGCTGAGTACGAAAGTACTCACCTTGTTCATATATATGTATAGTAGGTTTTTGGAGAAAGAGACGAAGATCGACTGCTGCCGGTTTCCTCCAAGACCAGGCCGACTACGAAGACCTTCTGAAGGTTTCGAGCCTAGTTCCCAACCGAGCCTGTGGAGTATTTTTGGTTTTTGCCCAGCTTCCGCCCTGTTTCTGCTGTTTCGCTAGTTTACCTGTTGATTATTTTTGCCCATCCCGGGTCTGTCCTGGATGGATCTCCTTGTACACATATGTAAGTACTGCTGTTATGTATTTATTGTAACTCTGAGTTGTATGCATTGTTGTGCGTACCCGACTACTGATCCTGGAGATCGGGTGCCTTATGCACATGGTGGCCTTCCACCCTAGTCGGGAGGCGCCACAGCGGTGGTATCAGAGCAAAAGGTGGCCCTAGGCAGCGAAACCCTACGCGTGTAGATGCCTTTGAGGATCTTATTTTTGAAAAACTATAGGCTATTTGCAAAAAAATCTAGGACTTGTCTGAGTATCTTTCTCTCTGCTTTGTAGAATTTGGAAAAAGTTTCTAACTCTTGGCTATCTCCCTACCTTGGCTCGCGGCGTGGATCTTTGGTTATTAGCCCTTAGGTTCCAGTGCCCTATCTGTCGTCTTTTCGTTGTGGCTGGGCCTTCGAGTGTGTTCCTTGTTCTGCTGCTTGAATCCATCTTGCTGATATTGTTGCTCCTTCATCTGTTCCATCGGGTTTGGTGCCGATATCTTGCTGAGCCCCTCTTCTTTGGTTGCCCTTTCTAGGACCTGAGGCAGAACGTCAAGCCCGGCAATGTTCGTGCTCCAGCTCGCCTGGGTTTTGAAGACCAAGGTCCAGTCCGCGGAAAAACAACCTGCTTACTGCCGCGGAGGAACAAGAAGTGGAGCAGACCAATGATCGGATGTCCG
Organism: Oryza meyeriana var. granulata; assembly: GCA_003991445.1. Classification (NCBI taxonomy): domain Eukaryota; kingdom Viridiplantae; phylum Streptophyta; class Magnoliopsida; order Poales; family Poaceae; genus Oryza; species Oryza meyeriana. The sequence goes on along the minus strand of RYFJ01001759.1, from coordinate 202,181 downwards.
GAAATGTCCGTGCAGCCGGCCTTGGTACCTTTGGACGCTGCAGAGGTGGTAGGAGGAGATGGGTGGCGGCAAAACCCTGGAGGATTGCTCAACCTCCTCACCTTCCAGCAGACCCCCAGCAGCTTATGGCCATCCAGACCCAGATCTTGCAGGCATTGCTCAGAATCTGGCCGGCAATGCAGCCTCTCTTCTCCATCAAGCTCCACGAGCACAAGCTCATGGGACGCTCGCCAAGCTCGCCGACTTCATGAGGTCCCGTCCAGCCGAGTTCTCACAGACTGCTGAGCCAGTAGAGGCTGACGACTGGCTAAAGGGATATGGACAGAAAACTGAAGCCCTAGTGCAGTGCACACCTGTGGAGAAAACCCAGTTTGCTGCACACCAACTCTGCATGGACCAGCAGCCGATTGGTGGGAGGAACTACTGTGCTGCCCTCCCATCAAGATGCCGCCAACATCGCCTGGCCGAGTTTGTTGAAGCCTTCAGAGCCGCACATGTCCCAGAAGGAGTAATAGACCTTCATTAAGAAAGAAGAATTCAACAACCTCAAGCAGGGATATTCCAGCATCAGCGAGTACCTGAGCAAGGTTCATAATGGCCATCTAGCTCGCTATGCACCCGATTGGGACGTAACACGGACAAGAAGAGATCAGAAGGTTTCTGAAAGGGATGAATGTGGCAATGAAGATCCAGCTTATTTGCCCATGACTTCCCTACTTCCAGCACATGGTCAACAGAGCCCTAGTAGTTGAAGACGCGAGGAAGGAGATCGAAGTTTTTTCGCAAGCGCAAGGCTCCCAGATGCAGTCTCGTAGTGGTCCGAGTACAGGCCTATCTCCCCAGTCCTTCCCGTCAGTTTGCCCCATCCCAGTTTCAAGAGCGGGTGTTTCGCCCATCTGTTTCTCGCCGGCTTCTCTGTTCAGTCCCGACCCCTCAGTGCAAATACCGGTGCAAGTCGCCCTACCTCAGCGGCCTTCAGCGGAAGAGTATTCCCGAGTGCCCCGGGAAGTTTCCGATGCTACAACTGCAACGAGTTGAGGTCATGTTTATTTTACTTCGCCCGATCACTGTCATAACCCAGAAGCAAGACCCTGCAGTCCCTGGACGCAAGCCTAAAAAAAACGACCAGCGCTTCAAGAGCCCCTGTGTTCAGTCGAGGACAGCCGACTACACATACTAATGGATCTGCCTGCCCGTGCCCTCCGACCTTTGGACCGTGGCCGAGTCAATCATATCCAGTCAGAGACAGCCTGAGAAGCTTAGACACAGATGTGGTAACTGGGTACGTTTCTTGTCAAGTCCGTACCTGCAGTTGTTCTGTTTGATTCTGGAGCATCGCATTCCTTTATTTCTCAATCTTTTGTGGATAAGTATGGTTGGGATGTTCGAATGTCTCGTAGGATACCTATGGTCTGGAGAGTGATGAGCACTCTCCCTGGCAAGGAGTTTAGGTCAGACCCAATCTTTTGGCCCTGGAGTTACCTTGGTAATTAAGGAGTTAGTTTCTCAGCCAACCCCATTGTCCTGGAATCGCAAGGCTTGGATTTGATTCTAGGCATGGACTGGTTAGCTAAGCACAAAGGCCGAATAGACTGTGCCACCAGCACCATAACCCTGCAGTGCCTTTTGGACAAGAAGTAAAGTTTGCCTCCCTTGGAAAAACCCTAAGAAACCGACCCCTCTTGAGCTCGGTGCAAGTAGTCCCTTTGAAGAAGTGCCGGTGATCAATGAGTACCCTGATGTCTTCCAGACAGTTTACCCGGAATGCCCCTGATAGAGAGATTTGAATTTCTCTATAGAGTTGCTACCTGCGGCATCACAGCACCCATATCCAAGAGACCCTATAGAATGGCGGCTAATGAAAGTTAGCGAAGTGAAGAAACAGATAGCGAACTTGAGAGCCTAGGTTTTGTGCGACCTAGCACAATCACCTTGGGGAGCTCCAGTGCTCCTAGTGGAAAAGAAGGATAAGACCAAGAGGATGTGCGTTGATTATCGCGCACTGAATGGAGTAACCATCAAGAATAAGTATCCTCTATTACCAAGGATAGATGATCTGTTCGACTTCCTCAGTCTGCAGGAGCTAAAGTTTTCTCTAAGTTGAGCTTGAGATCAGGATACGCACCAGTATTGAAGATCAGGCCTTGAGGATATACCCAAGACAGCTTTCTTGACCCGAAATATGGATTTAATATGAGTATACAGTGATGTCCTTTCGGACTCATAAAGAGTGCCAGCTTTCTTCATGAGTCTTATGAATAAGGTATTCATGGAATTCTCGACAAGTTTGTCGTGGTATTATGGATGACATCCTAATCTTCTCCAAGGACGAGCCAGGACATGTTGGACATTTGAGAATGGTTCTAGGAAAGTTAAGAGAGCACCAGTTGTTTTTGCCAAGTACTCGAAGTGTGAGTTTTGGCTAGACCGAGTTGCTTTTCTCGGGCATGTGGTCACTGCCCAAGGAGTAGAGAAGTGGACCCGGGGAAGGTGAGAGACGTGCTTTCTTGGAGGGGCTAATCCCGACTACGGTCACGGAAGTGAGAAGTTTCCTAGGTTTGGCTGGTTATTATCGGAGATTCATTGAAGGATTTTCAAGGATTGCCAAACCCATGACAGAATTGCTAAAAAAGGAAAAGAGGTTTGAATGGAGTGACGCCTGTGAGAAAAGTTTCCATGGAGTTAAGGAAAAGGCTGACTACCCCACCTGTGTTGATCCTTCCGGATATCAGGAAAGACTTTGAGGTATACTGTGATGCGTCCCGCTAGGCATAAGGCTGTGTGCTTATGCAGGAAGGAAGAGTGGTTGCGTATGCCTCAAGACAGTTAAGACCCCATGAGCTGAACTATTCCGACCATGACCTAGAGTTGTCAGCAGTAGTGCATGCCTTGAAGATATGGCGACACACCTCTACTTGGTTTGGAAACCGATGTGAAGTATATACACCATCATAAAAGAGTCTGAAGTAGGCATCTTCACTCAGACCCGGAGCTTAATCTCAGACAAAGAAGATGGCTTGAGTTGATTAAGGATTACGACCTTGGAATACATTAGCCACCCTGGCAGGGCAAATGTTGTTGCCGATGCCCTCAGTCGGAAAGTCCCATTGTAATGCAATCTTGACCCCGCCCCTTCAACCCGAGCTAAGTCGAGAGCTGGAAAAGCTAAGGATAATATGGTCAAGCCAGGAACGCTGGCGACTTTTTGCTTTGATTCAGCCTACCTTGGAGACCGGGATCTCAGACAAGCTCAAAAAGTAGATGAAAAGATTTGTATCTCTAAAGGAAAGCATGACCAGGGAAAAGCCCCCGAGTTCTCCATCGACAGCAAGGAACTGTTTGGTTTGGGAACGCTTTTTGCGTGCCCGACAGAAAGGAAATCCAAGACTTGATCTTGAAGAGAAGCCATGAGTCCGCTTATGCTTCCCTCCATCCCAGGAAGTACCAAGATGTACAAGGATATTAAGGATCATTACTGGTGGCCTGGAATGAAGCGAGATATTGCCGAGTATGTCGCAGTTTGTGACATTTGCAAAGGGTTAAAGCAGAGCATCAGAAGCCAGCAGGATTGCTTCAGCCCTTAAGGATACCCGAGTGGAAATGGGAAGAAATAGGAATGGATTTTCATCGTTGATTACCTAAGACCCCGGCAGGACATGATTCCATCTGGGTAATATTGGATCGACTGCCCAAGGTCGCCCACTTTATCCCCGTCAAAGACAACCTACCCGGCCAAGAAGCTAGCCGAGCTGTATCTGACCAAGGTTATCTGCCAACATGGAGTCCCAAAGAGATAGTGTCTGACCGAGGAGCTCAGTCACCTCCCCCTTTGGCAAAAGTTGCATGAGGCAATGGGGGCACTAACCTGAATTTCAGTAGTACCGCATATCACCCCCAGACGGATGGACAAACCGAGAGAGTCAACCAGATCGTGGAAGATATGCTAAGCAGCATGTGCCTTGGATTTTGAAGGAACCTGGGATCTCTGTCTGCCTTATGCCGAGTTCTCCTACATAAACAGCTATCAAGCCAGTATCCAGATGGCCCCCCAATGAAGCTCTATATGGACGCAAGTGTAGAACCCCACTCTGTTGGACAGACGTAGGAGAAAAGATGGTTTTTTGGACCAGACATTTTTGAAAGAGGCAGAAGAGCGAGTTAAGGTTATCCGAGAGCGCTAAGTGAAGACAGCCCAAATCCCTGCCCGGCTAGATGCTAGAACGCTATGCAGATAATCGGAGACGAGAACGCTTCGAGCTCTTTCAGATAGGATCGACCATGTGCTATCTCTCGAAGAGAGTCACCCCTACAGGAACAAAGAGACCGAGTATCAAACCCCTAGAGGAACAAAGAGATTGATGGGTGGAAAGCTCCTAGGCGTCTCCCGCCTCGCTCGCGAATAGCTCCTCTTCGGATCTTACGCCCCTATTGTCGACAGACGCGGAGTAGTGGCGTATCAACTGAGGTTACCCGAAGAACTCTCTGACGTCAATCACGAAGGACGTGCTTTCCATGTGTCCCAGTTTGAAGAGAAATGCTCTTCGCACCCAGAAGAGCAAGTTCCGTTGAAAGAGATCGAGCCGTACAACGCAACTCTCACCTACAAGGCAAACGCCCTATTCGGATTTTGGAGATCCCAAGGGTAAACAGACGTACCAGACGGAAAGACAATCAGATTCTGCAAGGTGCAATGGAGTAACCATGGGTCGGAGGAGTAGGATGAACGACTACATCGGAACGGAGAAGATTATCGCCTTCAAGGCTTGAGTACCCGGAGCTCATTCGCCGAGTAGCGGAATCTCGGGACGAGATTCTGTTAAGTGGGGGAGGTTTGTAACGACCCGTTTCTTGGTTTCGCTCCCGCTAGTACACTTGATCGTGATTTCCCGAGCTCTATCCGGATTACTAGAACCAACCCGTAATACCTTTTGAGGAATAATCTTATGGTTGATGGGCTGTCAGCTGTTGCCTCCAAATGGTGCCAGTTTTTTTCTCCCTGGCCATGACCGACTACCTTCTCAGATTCCTTGATCCGAGTAGGAGTTGCTACTCAGTCCTTGACATACTTTGGATCCTGCCCTTATCTTGTCTTACTTACTCGGACCCCTTTGCTGCCGAGTGAGCACTGTGATGTGGCCGACTACCTGTTTGAGTAAACCATTTGAGTGTTGTGTGGTTGTGAATTTATTTCTTGTCCCCCGAGTTATGCACCGCCGTTGGACGCCGTAAATAGGCTACCGAAGTGGTGAAGAATCAATCTTCACCTAACCTGCAGCATCGCTTGGACCAGTGGTCATCCGAAGCCCGGTCAGTGAGATTTCTCCAACTTGTCCTAGCCGTGCCTTAATTGTCTCATCGCAGCTACAGTGCTGCCAAACTCCTCTGACCAGTTGGACTCCAAAGTCACTTCCTGTCATATCCTGTCAGTTCATCTTGACTTCCTTGCTCCAAAACCCGTTCCCAGCTCCACCGTGCCTCAACCTTTGCACGTCGGCTATATATATATGGCCAACCGTGCCCCCCTTGCTTCCTTTGGTTTTGCAAAACCGGCCAGCTCCAGCTCTGCTGAGTTTTTGTTCTTCTCTCAAGCTTTGGAGCTCTGTCGCCTGGTTTCGCAAGCCTGGTTCAGCGACTGCCCCTTTTCTGCAGCCGACTACTTCTTGATCTTTTTCTTGGTGTTTTACTTCTCCTGCTTATCAGTGTTTCTTTCTGCTTGTTCAGAGCCTGAACCGGTGGACGATCCAGAAAGCCGCCTTCGCCGAAGAAGACCCCTCCTTGGAACAAGGCAAGCCTCTTTGATCATATTGTTTTCCCATATATGCAAACTACTCTTGTTTGGAAAATATTATGCATGCTTAGTTTACAGCTTTTTAAACTGTTGGCCTCGGTTATGCCAGCGCAAACCGATGGACCTACCCCAGTAGTAACACTTATCTGGTAGGATGTTGTTATATTTCACCCTTGAGAGCCCCACAAATGGCACGCTAAGCATCCTATCTGAGGATACGATGCCGCGTAGAATGGCTTAGCTCTGCAACGTTGTTTGTCGTTGGGCAAAAAACATTGGGTTTTACCAAACTGATTGAAAAAACCCGTACTTCCGTGTATCGGCGTGTTTGTGAACAAATAAAGTTGTGAAAATCTTGATATACAGGAGACAGTGCCTGTGTGGCTTGGCTATGTATCATCATTAAGGACCGTTTCCTTTGGGAATTCCATCCGAGCATCTTACAGTGCGACCAGACGGGTATTATGGGATGCCCCTGGCGAGTAAATAGTAGGTTTAGGGAAAGTTCAGTAGGGGCCGACTCACTGAAATCCTGTGTGGATCTTTCGGCTGGCATTGGTGACTCTAGACTGGCTTTGGAAATGGCTTGTCACGAATTTCTGGGTACAGGCCATAACTCGGTGTAATTTTCGTGTATCGGATGGGTAAAGCGCACACCCTCTGCAGAGTTTAGCAGAACTGTTCGAACAGCCGTGCCCACGGTTAAGGGCGATGCAAGGTGATTCCCATAGCGTAGATTTGTTTGCCAGTGATCTGTGAAAGTGTTTGATGGAAAGGAACCGTGACCAGAGTTTGCCGAGTGAGCAAACGGAAGGCCTGTGTGGCCAGAAACGGATCTGTGTGGATCCGGAGTGTTAAGCACCATAATCAAGTGAATGAAAGTAAACAGGATGAAGATCATGCTCCCGGGTTGTAGCAGGGCAGCAAACTTAAGCCTCCCGGGTTGTAGCAGGGCGGCAGATGTACAGATGTCTTCGGGTTGTAGCCAGAAGACGATTGAAATCAAGCTCCCGGGTGTAGCCAGGGCAGCAAGTTGATCAAGTTGTGCTCCCGGGTTGTAGCCAGGGAAGCCACTCTAGCTAGCTGTTGTAGCCAGCCTAGCGGGCATAGTGCCATGAAATCATGCTCCCGGGGTTGTAGCCAGGCAGCGATGATGAGCCCCCGGGTTGTAGCCAGGGCGGCCGACTAGCTAGCTGGTTGTAGCCAGTGTAGCGGGCATCAAGTGCCACAGCTGAGTTGGTTGTAGCCGAGGTTCTCAGGGTCAACGAGTGGTTGTAGCTACTCGGAGCAGGTACAGGACGCACAAATACGAAGTAAAAGATGATAAGAACATATTGTTTATGCTTGATTCATTTAAGTGGCGAGTTGTTGAAAAGCAACTTGCGGAATGGATAGAGGCGTGAGCCTCTGTCCGACAACAAAAATTTAAGCTCACTAGTGTTTGCAAAAGAAAAGAGTTTCTAAAGGCAATTTTCGCAAATAACCTTTAGCCTTTCTGTCTAACCACATGGCATCATTCCCGGCTTGCTGAGTACGAAAGTACTCACCCTTGTTCATATATATGCTATAGGTAGGTTTTGGAGAAGAAGACGAAATCGACTGCTGCCGAGTTCCTCCAAGACCAGGCCGACTACGAAGACTTCTGAAGGTTTCGAGCCTAGTTCCCAACCGAGCCTGTGGAGTAGTTTTTGCCCAGCTTCCGCCCTGTTTCTGCTGTTTCGCTAGTTTACCTGTTGATTATTTTTGCCCATCCCGGGTCTGTCCTGGATGGATCTCCTTGTACACATATGTAAGTACTATGTTATGTATTTATTGTAACTCTGAGTTGTATCATTGTTGTGCGTACCCGACTACTGATCCTGGGATCGGGTGCCTTATGCACATGGTGGCCTTCCACCTAGTCGGGAGGCGCCACAGCGGGATCTCTACCACGACATCAATGCTCGACGTCGAGAACGTGAGGAGGATGAGCACGGCCGACTGGAAGATGAGCATGAGCGCTTCGGCCTTCACCACGAGCGATTTCATTGCCGTAGTCAGAGCCGGAGCCCTCACCCAGATGAAAGAGTACCGGCATTCACCCACGAGCTACAACAAATCGATTGGCCATCTGGCTTTAAGCCGATTAGAATAGAGAAGTACGATAGGAAAACCAACCCGGAGTCTTGGCTCATAGTCTATACCTTGGCAATACGAGAGACTGGAGGCGACCACAAGGCCATGGTTAACTACCTACCAGTCGTCTTGGCTAACTCAGCGAGGACATGGCTGACGGGGCTTCCTAGCCGGTCAATCGGCTCCTGGGGGAACTTCGTGAGCGTTTCGTCGCAAATTTCCAAGAAACCTACAAGAGGACATCTTCCAAGTACGACCTTTACTAATGTCACCAGAGGAAGAATGAGTCCCTCTGCGACATCATCAAGCGGTTCTCTAAGAAGAGGAACTCGATACCCAAGATCAAGGACGATGTTGTCATCGCCGCCTTCCGCAAGGGAGTTAGGGACACTCCATTCATCGCTAAGTTCACTCGGAAGCCTCCTAGCTCCGTCAAGGCTCTATTCAATATGGCGAACAACTATGCCAACTTGGCCGACACCGTTGTTGAGGCCCTGGATGACAAGAAGGAGCCCCGATAGAAGGAGCGAAAGGACACTGACGAAGTGGCCCCAACTAAGTCCAGCAATCGCAAATGCAAGTCGGACAACATTGTGGCAGCTATCGAACGCAGCCGACCGTGATCCCTGAGGACGGATGAATACCAGAAGGTCATGAACGGGCCATGCCCTTTCCACCCAAAGGGAAAATATGCGGCTAAAAACTGCTTCATGCTCAAGGAGTTTGCTTTCGACCAGACATCAACCTCTGGACAACAAGGACAAGGACAAGCAAGACTCAGGCGCAGCCGACGATTATCAAGATCCCCAGGCCGAGCTCAACCACATCTTCAGAGGGCCATCTGCGTACAAGTCCAAGCGAAAACAAAAGCTAACGGCCCGAGAGGTCAATTCGGTCTCGTCCGATGTCCCTCAATACCTGTGTTGGTCAGAGACGGCAATCACTTTGGACCGTGCGGATCACCCCGACCGAGTAACTCATCCACGGTGTTATCCACTCGTCCTGGATCTGGTCATCAGAAGTGTCAAATTGAAAAAGGTTCTAATTGATGGAGGAAGCGCTCTCAACATCTTGTTTGCCAAAACCCTCGACGAGATGAAGATCCCTCGATCCGAGCTGCGGCCAAGTACAGCTCCCTTCTGTGGGGTAATCCCCGGCCTCTCTTCTACTTCACTTGGACAGATCACTCTGCCAGTTACTTTTGGCACACGGGAGAATTTCCGCACTGAGAACATCTTCTTCGAGGTTGCCGACTTCGGGATCGCGTACCACGCCATACTTGGACGACCTACACTAGCCAAATTCATGGCAGTGCCTCACTACACGTACATGGTGCTCAAGATGCCAGGACCAGCAGGAGTACTTTCTTTGCGCAGCGATGTCAATCAAGCTTTCACCTGCGACTAGGAGAGTTGCGAGCTGGCTCAATCTCACGAGGCGACAGTCGAATGAAGCAATATTCGACTAGCTGCAACAACTGCAAACGAGGACGATCAAGTTTCATTTAAGAAAGCAGCCAAGTCAGGAATTTCAGCGGATTCAGAGATGAAGAAGATCGCCTTGGACCCTTCCGACCCCACCAAAACCGTGCTTGTCGGGGCCGGACTCAACCCCAAATAGGAAGACGGGCTCATCACCTTACTCTAGGCGAATAGGGATATATTTGCTTACAAGCCTTCCGACATGCCTGGTGTACCAAGGGAGGTGATCGAGCATTCCCTGAATGTCAAGCCGGACGCCAAACCAGTCAAACAACGACTACGACACTTCGCACAAGACCGCAAAGATGCTATTCGGGAGGTGTTAACGCCAAAATTTGGCACGGTTCGCGTCGGATTCGGTTAAGGAAAGAAGTGATATCAGCCGTTGGGAGCTAATCCAAAAGAAGCCGGATTCGGGAAGGAATCGTGAAGACCACGACATGGCAGTCAATTACCTTATCTATAAATTAGGTAGTTTTAATACTTTTTAAGATAAACCTGATCTCGTGTCCGATTAGGGCTTGTTAGTTTTCCTTTTATAGTTAGGAAACTCCTGTTTCGTGTCCGATTAGGACTGTATCAACTCGGGGTATATATACGTATGCACGGGTACCATGTAAACTATCCACACAGATCAATCAAATTCGGCGCATCGCCACCCTTTCGACGGGTTCTTGCTTCTCGAGCGGGGCTGCATCGGTTAGGTCCGAACTCCTGCGAGAGGGTAAGACTCGTCACCCCTTACCCAGGTGTATCTGCCCTGTCTACGGCTGCATCGGTTCGGTCCGACCTCTTAGTCCGATCAGGTATACCACATCACGCGTGCGTAGATCTTATCAGCTTACTGGGGGCGATTTATCATCAGTTCGTGCTGCATCGGTTGGGTCCGACCTACTGAGCTGCCAGCGATAAATCGTTCCTGCTAGGTTGATGATTTTTGCGCAAGTGTCTTATCGGAATGTATAGCCGATAAGTTATCTTATTACATCACAGTTGCATTAGGTCTATCGGCTTGTTGAGGTTCCTTTATTATTATTAATCTGTGCTGCATCAGTTAGGTCTGAACTACTAGATTGATAATAATAGATTTATCCTTGTCGAGCCGATCAGTGTATATGCGACGTTCTATCGGAGTGCTTAGCCGATAGGTTATCTTTTTATAAAGCCGACTGTATTATCTTTACTATTTTGGTCATCTATATTATCATCGGTTTTCTAGCCGATGCACATGTGTTTCCTTGGCAGTCGGCTAGCTTACTATTCTGCCTATCTATTTTATCATCGGCTTCTAGCCGATGCACATGTTATACTGACAGCTTATCTATTTGTTTATAGCGTGATCGGTTTCCTAGCCGATACACAGGTGCCATTGGCCGTCGGCTACAAGGAGCCTACATCAGTCCGTATCGGCCGATAGCCGATGTGCAATTGCTGCTGACCCGGGCATGAGCACAAGCGAGGACCTGGGCACGAGACCCGAGCGCGGACGAGAACCCGGGCACGAGCACGCGCGAGGGCCCGGGCACGGACATTACCTTCGAAACAAGAGCTAGCGGCAGTCGGCTGAAGGAATCCGTATCGGCTTGCTGGCCGATTGGATCGGTGATCTAATTTCTTTATCTCCTTGTCAATTGCTGGGTCAAATTGACTGGCACGCCCGCGAACCTCAAAGATTTAGGACCTGCACTGGAGCTAAGCAGATCTCCCAGGCCTTCGCGTGTCTCCAAACGCCGAACCAGGTCCCCGGCGATTTTCGGCGTCAACAGGAGGAGATAACCAAACTCCTCGCAGCCGGGTTCATCAGAGAGGTCTACCACCCGGATTGGCTGGCAAACCCAGTCTTGGTCCGGAAGAAGAATGGTAAATGGTGCATGTGCATCGACTATACCGACTTAAACAAGGCGTGTCCCAAGGACCCATTTGGTCTACCCAGGATAGATCAGGTGGTTGATTCAACTGTGGGATGTGAATTACTCAGTTTTCTGGACTGTTACTCGGGATACCATCAAATCAGCCTAAAGGAGGAGGACTGCCTGAAGACTTCTTTTATCATGCCATTTGGGGCATTTTGCTATGTCACTATGCCGTTCGGATTGAAAAACATTGGCGCGACGTATCAACGTGCTATCTAGCGGTGTTTTCACACTCAACTCGGGTGCAACGTGGAGGCATATGTCGATGACGTGGTGATCAAGACCAAACTCAAGGATGACATGGTGATTAAGACCAAAGTCAAGGAAGACTTATCAACACAATCATGAACATGGTGCCCCGACTAGCCAGAAGGACGTACAGAAGCTGACTGGTTGTATGACGGCACTCAACCAATTCGTTTCCTGACTTGGTGAACGAGGTATGCCTTTTTTCAAATTACTGAAGAAAGTTGACAATTTTCAATAAATGCCAGAAGCCCAACAAGCTTTCGAAGACTTCAAGAAGTTCCTTATGTCACCACCTGTGTTGGCGTCACCAATGCCCCAGGAACCACTTATGTTGCATCTGGCGGCAACCACACAGGTACTCAATACAGTGCTGGTCGTCGAGCGAGCAGAGCAAGGACACATACAGAAAGTTCAAAGGCTAGTTTATTTTATCAACGAAGTCCTAGGTGACTCCAAGATGAGATATCCCCAAGTCCAGAAATTGCTATATGGCTTGCTCATAACTGTCCGGAAATTGGCGCACTATTTTCAATCACATCAAGTTACAATCGTCACATTGTATCCACTTGGGGACGCCCTACACAACCACGAAGCCACCGGCAGAATCGCTAAATAAACGCTCGAGTTGATGGTGTTTGACATCGTCTTTCAGCCACATACAACAATCAAGTCACAAGCACTTGCCAACTTTGTGGCCGAGTGGACAGAGGTTCAGATGGCTACATCAACAGACAAGTTACAATATTGGACAATGTACTTCGACAGTTCTTTACGGATCGGCGGAGCAGGGGCTGGCGTCTTCCTAATGTCACCCACTGGAGAAGAACTCAAATATATCCTTTAGATACACTTTCCAACATCCCACAACATCGCCGAGTACGAGGCACTCATCCATGGGCTCCGCATCGCCATATCACTCGACATTCGCTGATTGGTAGTATGCGGGGATTCTCAACTCGTGGTGAACCAAGTCATGAAAGACTGGACGTGTCTGGACGACAACATGGAGGCATATTATCAGGAGGTACGGAAGCTGGAAAACAAATTTGACGGGCTGGAGATCACACACGTACTACACCAGTACAACGAAGCTACTGATGAGTTAGCTAATATGGGATCCAAGCGAGAAGTGGTCTCGAGTGGGATTTTTGTCAAGCAATTATTGGAGCTGTCAGTTAAAAAGAGGCCAGTGCTCGAGCAGTCGGGGGCTAAACCTACTCCGGCAACAATAGAAGTGCTGATCATTACTCAAGATTGGCGGACTCCAATCATCATATTTCTCCTAGAAGACGAGCTCCCAGAAAATCGCAATGAAGCCGAGCGGATCAAACGTCAAAGCACATGTTTCCTTGTAGTTGGAGAAGACCTTTATTGTCGAAGCACATCTGGAGTCCTCATGCGCTATGTCACACCTGAAGAAGACCAGCAGATTCTGCAGTCCATCCACTCCGGCATCTGTGGCAACCATGATACATCAAGGACGTTAGTCGAAAAGGATTCTTCTGGCTGATTGCAGTTACAGACACTAAGGACATAGTTCGGACATGTAAGGGATGCCAGTTCTTTGCTCGGCAAACACACCTGCCAGCTCAAGAATTACAAACAATTCCAATATCTTGGCCCTTTACAGTTTGGGGGCTTGACATGGTCGGGCCGTTCAAAAAAGCACCAGGAGGGTTCATACACTTGTTCGTCGCTATGAATAAATTCATAAAGTGGATCGAGGCAAAACTCGTTGCTACCATAACAGCGGCAAGGGCAAAAGACTTCATCATGAGTATCATATACTGATTTAGAATTCCCAACCACATCATAACGGACAACGGCACTTAGTTCACTGGCGATGTCTTTCAAGATTTCTGTGACGACTTTGGCATCATGATCTATTATGCTTCCATGGCACACCCATGAAGCAATGGGCAGGTCGAGCATGCAAATGCCATGGTCTTACAAGTTTGTTACTCTGACTCACTACACCGTTTGTTTCAACCGAGTAATGAGTCGGGTGCTGCATGCTAATAACATGTCTTTTGTTATTTATAAAGCTTGACCTTATTGTCAAAGTCATGAAGTTTTATATCGATTATGCTAAGTTTTCCCGAGTATAGTGAGGCAAACGCTTTTTAAAGTTGGTCTCAAACCACTCGGTAGAAATTGGCTAGTCGGGTAAAACTAATGATGGCTAAGATGGAATAAGTGCTCTGCAAGATATAACAACAAGCATCAAAAGCATTTACAATATCCACATATTGTTCTTGTCATACACCGACTACTTAAATCAAGTTTGTCTTTATAATGGCAGATCCTCGGTGATTGCCTAGGAGTCAGCCTGGCTAGGTTTATCAGCTCTAAACCCTCCTCCGGGGTGGTGCCCTCAGCAAATCCCTCGCCAATAACCTCAATATCTACTCTGGAGTAGAGAGACTTTGTCATGGCTAAGGCCTGGGAGATCCCTACGGTGGCATGCTCTGTGGCAAATTCCTTCAGTATAGCTGGAGCGTCCTAAAGGCGTTGTTTCACCTGGGCAAGGGAGCTTGTGCTGGAGCTGGCTTGGCCTAGCTACATAATGTCAAGTAAAGCCTTCGCTGAATCCACTATGGAATCTCGTGAATCCTTCACTACTTTGATCTCCTCAACAAAGGCGCTAAATTGTGTCTGCGCATTGGTCTTGAAGGCTGCTCATACAAAAGAGAAGATATAAACAGATCTGGATATCTAGTCGGATAAAGTACCAGAGCATATATGAAGCTTACTTGCGTACTCGGTATCGACCTTGGATTTCACCTTCTCGAGCTCCTTCAGCTCCTTCTTCAGGCGTTCAATTTCCAGGGACTGGTTATTCAGATTTGTCTCTAGAGCTACAGCCAAATGAAGTTGAAGATCAACAAAACAAGAGAAGATGACTAGATTTATTCGGACAGAAGGGAAAACATACCTCTGATGGTCCCTGTCTTTTCCCAGTTCTCGTCCCTGAGTTTGTTCACTGAGTTCTTCAGTCACTCCTCCCTCTCCTTGCTAGTCTTCTCCAAGTCGTCTTTGGCGACTTGAAGCTGGTGGAGTTGGGTCAACTGAGGAGCAAGCTGGGAAAGGACCTTACCCATCCTGTCAGATCGGTCGACCACTTGCTGCATAAGTTGTGTGACAGTGAGACAAGGTGAGATGTAATAGTGAAAAATTTCAAGAACTGTAAATTATTAAGCACGGTTGGATGCACTATGTACCTAGATACTCCTTGACGCTGTGATAGCAACCTCCATCAGACTGACTCCCTCCCTCTGGGCAGCTTGCTCGTTCAACTCGAAGATTTGTTCATCCCCCTCCGGTGTGACCCAATAGAATGTCCGGGGAAAGTTTGGAGGAGGAGCTTCAAGCCTGGGGAAGTCATCGTCATCTGAAGATGAGGAAAGCGGAGGAGAGGGTGTCTTGGGCCTAGGATTGACTGGTGGTGCTAGGTCTTCGGTAAGCTCAGGAACTGGGACGTCAGCTATGGTGTCTCGACTGGGTGAAGTTTGTAGTCCGGCCGAGTGGGTTGTCTCAACCTTGGGGGCAGGGACAACATTTGGCTCGGGTTGTGGCTCTGCAATCTCGGCCTCAGTTGGGACAGGAGCAGCTACGAGGGTTGGTGGAGCTATCCCTTTGGGATCAACATCACTTGGCTTCTTGCAGAATTATTCAGCAATCAAGATGTTGCAAAACTACTCAAGATTTTTTGAAGACTAAGGATTTTGATACCTTCTGGAAGTCTTAAATCTCCACCCCTATGCGCTAGGGGTGGAGGTAGCCGGTGAGGGGCTCAAAGGCCTGCTCGGCAGCAGAATACTGCTGGCTGTCGGGCTCGTGGGCGCGGCAGTCGGTGGCATAGAGCTTGGCCTAGTCGGCACCGTACTAGGTGTGGCCGACTGAGGCATGGAGGTAGTTGGCGGCATGGTCCTAGGGCTGGTCGGTCCAGGGGCTATGCTGCTGGGGTCCTTGATCATCGGACCACCTGATGCCTTACTCGGCATGCTCATCTTCTTGGCCTGGTCCATCATTGGTCGCTTCCTAGCCCTCTTGGGGCTGGGTTGTGTTGAAGAGGGGCTGGCGGGCCGCTTTCTAAACTCACTGGCCAGCCGACCGGGTGGGTTCAAGGTGAACTCAGCGAATTCCTGCAAGCATCAAGCATTCAAGAAAGTTCAATTGGATGACATTCAAATTACACATCACAGACAAGTATCAAAGCTGATGAGAAACAAAAATATTACCTCAGGCCGAGGCCTGTCTTGGTAGTATGGCTTGGGGGCTCTCTCGGTGTCTAGAGTCTCGATGACTCCATTGACGAAGTAGCCAAGCAAGGTGTCAGTGACAACGTCCTTGTTGACAAAATCGGCGCACTCCTGAGTAGGATCATTCTTTCCATCATAAACATAACCAAGATGACTCTTGGCCTTCAAAGGTTGAATCCGGCGATTCTGCAAGGTCCTAGCCACCTAGGGCCCGGTCAGCCTCGTGTTCTTCAGCGCATCGATCTTCTCCAGCAACAACTGTACCTGGAACATCTCTGCCTATGACGGTAGAGCAGTCCAGCTCTCCAGTAACGCGGGAGAATTTCCTGAGAAGGGCGGCAAAGAGGGCTCAAGATTGGAGCAATAAAACCACTCCTGATGCCACCCTTTCAGTGAGGTCTTCAGGGGAACATGCAAGTAGGTCTTCTTTATCTCATTGCGGAGTTGAAGGCCTACTCCCCCTATCACCTGGATCTTGGACTTGGAGGGTTGTGGGTTGACGTGGAATAGGAAGCGGAAGAGGTTGAAATGGGGATCGATCCCCAAGAAAGCTTCGTAGAGAGTGACGAAGATCGAGATGTGAAGAATGGAGTTAGGGTTGAGGTGGTAGAGCTCAATCTTGTAATACTCAAGAAGCCCCCGGAGAAAATCAGAAGTGGGAAGAGCAAGACCGCGGTTGAAGAAGGAAGCAAAAACCATTGTTTCGTGGGGGCCTGGAAAGGGGATGGACTCATCGACGGCGGGACGCCAGTTGATGAGCTCCTTTGGTTGGAGTCATTTCTTCCTCTCTAGAAGAGCGAGCTTCATGGCGCAGGTGTCCGACGTCGACCACGCTCTAAACGGCATGGCGAGGATGTCGAATGATGCTTTCGGCATTGCCGGGGTGAAGAACTGGGTGAGAGAGCTTCTAGGCGATGGGAATCGATGCGGGAGAGGGGATTTCCGTGGATTTCTAGAAGGGAGCTCGAGCTACAGGAAACCCTAGCTAGGGAGGAGAGCGTGAAGTTTGGCGTGTGCGCGGGAGCTAAAGTGTTTTGGCGAATTAGGGGAGATAAGGGAATCTTTTCTCTCTCCCACCGCTTTATAGGCCTGCGCTGGGTAACTGGTCTGGGCTGGCTTGCTCAGTAATGGGCCGTAAGATATGAGTTTCTAAATAGCATGTCCTATTGGGCTGACCGCTGGCTGTGTTAAAATCACAGTGCAAATGCTATTTTACAGGAACCGATTAAAATAATCAGATATGCTTCATGATAAGCCTAATTGCTGGACACATGTGTTCAGATATCTGAATTATTTAGCAAGGTATTGAGGATATATCCTTATAAGGATCAATAGCTGGTCTCCATTAAAATTGGGGATGCAGGTATCTCTCAAGTACACCTCACTATATATTAGGTTAAAATCCATGAAGTGGTACTCGGCTTACATGCTTAGCCAAACTGCCTTGAGCAAAGATACATCCAGCTAATATGATGCTGAAGAAGTCTAATTTCTGAGAAATATACTACTTGGGAAAGACTTAAGGGTTAAAGATCTTTGATTTTATATTTAATTGTTTCACAATTAAGCACAAAGTCGGGGGCTACACCTAATAGGTGCGCCTATTCGGCGCACACTATTCATATTTTTCTATGAAGCCCTTTATAGCCTTGTTGCTAGCTGATATAAAGCAGGACTTGGAGAAGAGGTACTCGAACAATGGGTACTCGGGAGCAAGGCACTCAGGAAATCTTTACCAAGGAGGATGAGCACTCGGCACCAGCTGTAACTCAACTATGAAGATCTCAGGGGCTGCTGTGGAGGCCATGGGCCCCGAGTACCTCATGGAAAGCTTTGTGGCCACTCAGATAGAGGATGGGCCTAATCCTGTAATTAGAGCTACAATAGGACTCGGTGCATATTACCTTGTATGATAAGGAAAGGGATAAAATCCTAGTCGGGTACATTGTATTCTTAGAAGGGGATCCCTTGGTCGGGTTCGGTTGGGACTCCTACCTTATAGCCTTGCCTCCTCAGTATATAAGGAGAGGCAAGGAGCCCCTAGGGGCAGAACGCTGTCACTAGAGAAAACACCACAATATCACCAGAGAAACCTCAAAGGCAATACACCACAGCTGAAAGTAGGGTATTACCTCACCTTGGGGGCCTGAACTAGGATAAATTGTTTCATGGTCCTTTGCAATCCATCAAGTTTAGGTCTCATGAATAGCCCCATATAATTATTGCCGATACAAAGCATCGACAACATGACTATATGCAAAACAAGGAAAAACACTAAGAAACTCCAAATAAATAGTACATAAAAAGTACATAAACATATAGATCATGATTTTAGATGAATTTAGGAAGAAGAATGGGTCAAATCGGAGTTCGAACGGAAAAGATATGGCCTCCGGAAGTTCGAATTCATAGAAAATCCGAAAAGAAATTGGAAAAAGAATATTCTCGAAATATTCCCTTAGAATTTAGTTATTAAAGGAATTATTTTTAAATGAAATACAGGAGTGGGGCCCATTATCAGTGGCTTGGTTTATGTGGACTAGGTCCACCGGACAGAGGATGAGATGGAGTGGTAGTCTGATGATGATGTGGACTGCCTTGTGGACAAAAGGTTGAGGTGGTAGCCGAGGTGGCAGCACACGTGGCCTTAGGGCTGACATTGCATGAAGATCGGGTTACAAAAATTCAATAGCTTGGATTTGATCCAAAAGATCGGATGGTTGAGATTTATTTCGAGGTTCTATGTAGATTGGATGGCTCAGATTGGCTTCAGAAGATCCGACGGCTCGAGATGGATGCACACTATTCCCCCGGGGTCCACATGGTGGTGTCACAGGGGGGGTGAGCTCCTGCGCCTAGCCATGGCACGGCACAGACGCCATGCCGACGCGGCGGGCAGGTGTTCGACGGTGACGACCGGCAGCTGGCGTTGGGCGGTGACGCCGGGGCAGCACGGCAACACGACGGTAAAGACGGCGACATCCGATGGCGACAGATGGCGGAGCGCCTGCAGATTGGAGAGGGAAATTGGGCACCGGTTCAGGTGTGGATGATGATGACGACACTGAGCAAGTGGGAGAGGGACAGAGGAGCCAGCGAGACTCACCCACGGTGGTGCGGGCGCAGACGGTGGACACAACGAGGACGGCGACGAATGGCCGGCGGCGGTGGCTCGAGAAACAGAGGCACGGCGGCGGTAGCTTGAGGCGAGGGTGGCGCAAAGCTAGGGTGCAAAGGGTGAGCTCGGTGGTTGCTAGGGCACTGGGGCGTGGGGATGCGGCAGCTATTTATGGAGGGTGGGGTGCTAGGGCACGGTGGCTCGGGTGACTACGGTACTCCGAGTTTTGTGGCATGTCTTTGAAGTTTTGTGGCAGCATGGTGCGCGCGTGGAGCTAGGTCAGGGGCAGTGGCCATGGGCCAAGGCGGCGGTGAAGCGGCGTGGGCCGATGTAATGACCCGTTTTTCTTTTCCCTGTTGGAATTCGTTTTCTTAATGCGAACTCCTCTCCAATCCCGTTCAGTTGTGCCCCAGTTTTTCTCTCCCTGGCCAGCCGACTGCTTTTCCCCTTGTGCCGAGTAGATTCCTACTCAGTTCCTGAATCTTGCTCTTTTACCTTTGTTCACTCGGCCACCCTTGCCGCTGAGTAACCCCTTGCATTACCGACTACCCTGTTAATCCGTTCTATCTTGCCACCCCGACCTGCCCCGATCCGGTCAAGCTCATGACACCTTGCCTTATCAACGGACGTGCTGTCTCATCGCCTCACCAAGTTGCACCGCAGCCATGTTTTCAACGCTCCTCCCGTTGGACGCCGACTGCAGAAGTGGTGACGTGATCCGACCTCCACCTGCCCACAATCCTGCTCGGACCAACGGACAATAACCGCCGCACCGCAAGAACCTGCTTGGACCAATGGATAGTCAGAGGCTCTGTCTGCAAATCCCTCCAACCCGTCCTTGCCACGACCTGAGTGTCTCATCGTCGCTACAGTGTATACCAACTCCCCCGGCCACACCCAATCCCTAAGTCAATCTCTGCATTGATGTCGTGTCACCTTGCCAGCTTATCTTGACTCCTTTTCCCTCTCTATCGCCCTGCACCGCCGTGTCCCTGCCTCGCATGCCTGCTATAAAAGGACATCCATGCCTCCTCTTTCCTCTGTTGTGCAAGCCAGCTGTCTCTGCCAAACCGCCATCACCAACTTCATAGCTAAGCCATCATCTTTCTCCTCCCCAGCCCCGGAGCCGTTTCTGCCCCCCCCCCCCCAAGCTCCATCGCCGCCGCTCATCGCCGAGCCTACCATTCGGAGTTCCTAACCGATCCTGAACCGGCGGACGATCCAGAAGCCGTCTTCGCCGAGGAAGATCTTCTGCTAGAACAAGGCAAGCCCCTTTGATCATATTGCCTCCTATATATGCAAAATTATGTTGTTTGCAAAATATGCATGCTTAGTTTACACTTTAAATTGATCGGCCTCGATCTGCAAGCGCAACCGACGGACCTACCCAGTAGTCGCACTTATTTTGGTAGGATATTGATGTATTTCTCCCTTGATAGCCCCACAAATGGCACGTTGGCATCCTATCTACGGATACGAATGCTGAGTAGAATGGCTTAGCCTTGCAACGATTATATTGTCGTTGGGAAAACAGTGGTTTTTACTTAGCTGTTTGAAAACCTGGTACTCTACGTATCGGCGTGTTTATGAAGCAAATGAAAATTGTGAAAACCTTGATGTACAGAGACAGTGCCTGTGTGGCCTGGCTGTGTATTATCGATAAGGACCATTTCCTTTGGGGATTGCATCCGAGCATTTTACAGTACGACCATATGGGTAGTATGGGCTGCCCCTGGCCGAGTGAATTGTAGGTCTAGGGAAGTCTGGTGCCGACTGGAGTGGACTCATCTGAGTTGTGGCTCGTGAGCCCTGGTGCTGATGGTGGTTGGAGCCGACCTGAAGCATTGATCCTGTGTGGATCCTTCTGCTAGCATTGGATAACCCTAGACTGGCTTTGGAAATGGCCTTGTCACGAACTTCCAGTACAGGCTAGTACTCGGTGTAAGTTTCGTGTCGTTTGGGTAAAGCGTACACCCTCTGCAGAGTTTAGCTGAACTGTTCGAACAGCCGTGCCCACGGTTAAGGGCGATGTAAGGTGATTCCCATAGCATAGATTTGATTGCCAGTGATTTGTGAAATGGATTGATGGGAAGGGAATCGTGACCAGAGTTTGCCGAGTGGCAAACGGAAGGCATGTGTGGCCAGAAACGGGTCTGTGTGACCCGGGGTGTTGAAGCACCATAAGCAAGTGGGTGAAAGTTAACAGGAGTAAGTCTTTGGGTTGTAGCCAGAAGACGATAAAGAGCAGACTACCTGGTTGTAGCCAGGGCAGCGAGTTTGTGCTAACTGGTTGTAGCCAGTGTAGCGAATGAGCTGATAACCGGTTGTAGCCGGAATTGCTAAAAGAGGTAGCTGAGATTTGGTTGTAGCCGAGTCTCAGGGTCAACGGGTGGTCGAAGCCACTCGGGAGAAGTAATAGACCTAAGGAGTGGTCGAAGCCACTCGGGTGACAGCCGAGTTGTGTGGTCACTCGGTTAATCACCGGAAGATGAAAATGGAAATACATGATTTAGTAACTATATGTGGTAAGTTGTTGAAAAGCAACTTGCGGAATGGATCGAGGCGTGAGCCTCTTTCCGACAACTAAAAAAAATTGGACACACTAGTGTTTGACAAGCAAAATGTTTCTAAAGGCTGTTTTTGCAAATAAGACTCTTAGCCCCTTTTGTCTAATCGACATGGCACCTTTCCCCCGGCTTGCTGAGTACGAAAGTACTCACCCTTGTTCCTATATTTGTATATATATTATATTAGGTTTTGAAGAAGAAGACGACGACCCGACTGCTGCCGAGTTCTTCCAGGACCAAGCCGACTACGAGGACTTCTAAGGTTTCGGGCCTAGCTCCCAACCAAGCCTGTGGTATCGTCGTGTTCCATCGCCGAGTAGTTTTCCTCCCCTGCTTCCGCCCTGTCTGTGTTGTATCTTGCTAGTTACCCTGTTCTTGCCGTTGTCTATCTAGGGCCTGTCCTGGATGAAAACCTTTGTATTATATGTACTCTATTATGTATTTAATGTTTAGTATACTCTGAGTTTGTATCACCGATAACTATGTGTGTATCGACTACTGATCCAGGGATCGGGTATTGTTTGTACATGGTGGGCTTCCGCCTTGGTGGAGGCGCCACAACCAAGGAGGCCGATGCTAGGGTGGGTCGGGTCAAGCTCGGGCTTGGGTTGGCCAAAGGGGAGAGAAGGAGAGAAGGGAGAACAAAAGAAGGAGGGGAAGTAGGAAGAAGAGGGGAAAAAAGAAAGGAAGGGGAAAAAGAAAAGGGGAAAGAGAAAAGGGCAAGAGAGAAAAGGAAAAGGGGAAAATAAAAAGGTTTTTCAGAAAATTCCAATTTTGCAAAAATTGGAATCTTGGGATAGTAAGGAATCTGAGGAATATTGGAATTTTCCAGAAAACCCCTTTATTTTCCCCTTTTCCTTTTCTCTCTTTCCCTTTTCTCTATTCTTTTTTTCCCCTTCATTTCTTTTTTCCCCTCTTCTTCCTCCTTCCTCCTTCTTCCTTTCTTCTCCCTTCTCTCCTTCTCTCCCCTTTGGCCAACCCAAGCCCGAGCTCAACCTGGCCCACCCTAGCACTAGCCTTGTGGAGGCCATGGGCCCCGGGTACCTCATCACAAGCATATGGGCCACTCGGATAGAGGATGGACCGAGTCTTATAGTTAGAGATATAGTGGCATCTGGTAGACTTTGCCTTGTGTAATAAGGAATGTAGAGTCTTGGCCAGGTAAAGTATATATCTAAGAAGGAAATCCCTTGGCCGTATCCGGCTAGGATTCCTATCCTATACCCCTGTCCCCCAGTATATAAGGGGAGGCAGGGCGCCCCTTAAGGGGCACGAGATCATTGATTGACACAACTCCTCAGAGGAATAACACCACAACTAGACGTAGGGTATTACCTCACTTCGAGGGCCTGAACCAGTATAAAATCTCTTTGTGTTCCTCTGCAATCCATTGAGTTTCCCCTCACCGAGTAGCCCTATAGTTATATTGCTGGTGTAAAACATCGATAGTTGACGCGCCAAGTAGGGGCTTCGGCGATTTCTTCACCAACAAATTCGATGGATCCAACAAGCGGAGTCGACGGCAACAAGTTCTCCCCTGGAGACACAATTTCCTTCAGAAGCCTCGACTTCGTTGCCAACCAGATTGGCAACCTCACCTTGGCCGAAGCAGATCTAATCCAGCCGGCCGAGGAACCAGCCGACGTTGCGCCAGTCGGCCCACAGGACGCCGCAATCTCCTTCAACGACCTACTGCGGCAATCCTTCACTTTGCTGAGCGTTGGGACAACTCTTTCCTTCAGCATCCGACTTGTGCTAGGCCTCGAGCCAGCTCGGGTTGGGCCAAGAAGGGGAGAGATCGTCAATCTCTCGCACGAATTCAATGACGCTGCGGATCTACATCCCATGTAGCAGACCCGATCTCCTGTGATTCAGTTTGGACATGGCCAAGCGCCGTTTCAGATTGGATCTAGAGAGGTCAGAGTCGTTCTTACTCTGATAAATTACTCGGAGTCCAACTCCAAGCCGGATAACAGTTCGAACGCTAGTTCGGACTCCAGTCTGGCAAGTGTCCTTCTGCCCTGTGAGATCTTCATGGCCTCAACACCACCACCGGAGGTGCGCCGACTACAAGAGGAACAGCAGGAGGAGGCCCGCCGACTATGACAACAAGAGGAGGCTGATCGAGAGGCTCGCAATGACGGGCTATGCAAGGCTGGGCGAGCCGCCCAGCAGCAGATTCTCCAGACTAAAGTCAGTGACCACGACATCTTCGTCACGCCACAACAGAATGTCGTGGCCGCTGCAACCTTGCTGGACACGCTCCAGCTCAGGCCTGATCACCAGGCCACTCCAACTATCGCCAAGATCAAGGCGATGAGGGCGACACAATAATACCGACTAACCGGTCGGGATCTCCAGCGGCGGGTTCATCTACATCAGCACGGCACCGGGCGGCCAGCTCAAGTCAGCCACGTGAGGAGTCAAGGCAAACGTCACTCGGCAACACCAACAACGACAACCGGCGGCGTCACCAGTATGACCGCCGGCCCAACCAAGATCTCCAAGTACACCTACAACACGACCTCCACCATACCATCAATGCCCGGTGCCACGAACGAGATGAGGACGAGCGCCGCCAACTGGAGGACAAAAACGAGCGCTTCGGTCTCCATCACGAGCAGTTTAACCGTCGTGGTCGAAGCCCGAGCCCTCATGAAGACGAAGGCATTCTAGCTTTCACCCGGGAGCTACAGGACGTCGACTGGCCGATTGGCTTTAAGCCCATAGGAATTGAAAAGTATGACGGCAAAACAAATCCCGAGTCCTGGCTCACCGTATATACCCTGGCAGTTCGAGCTGCTGGGGGCGACCACAAAGCCATGGCTAACTACCTCCCAGTCACGCTAGCTGACTCGGTGAGGACATGGTTGACAGAGCTCCCGAGGCGGTCAATCGGTTCCTGGGGAGAACTCAGGGAGCGGTTCATCGCTAATTTTCAGGGAACCTACGAGAGGCCATCTTCTGAGCACGATTTGTATCAACTACACCAGAAGAAGAACGAGTCTCTACGGGATTTTATCAAGAGATTCTCCAAGAAGCGCAACAAGATCCCAATGATTTGAGACGAGGCCGTCATCGCCGCCTTCCGCAAGGGAGTAAAGGACGCCCCGTTCATCGTGAAATTCACTCGGAAGCCACCATCCTCTGTCCGGGCTCTTTTTAACATGGCCAACAAATACGCTGACTCGGCGAAAGCGGTCACAGAGGCCCTCGACGAGAAGGAGTCCCGACAGAAAGACCAGAAGGCGAAAGCCGACAACGAGCCATCCCAAAACAAGTCCGGCAACCGCAAGCGGAAGTCGGACAACGAGGTGGCCAACATGGAGCGAACTTGGTCGCCGCCCCAACGCAACAACGACCACTAGAAAGTCATGAATGGGCCTTGCCCTTTCCATCCCAAAGGCAAACACGCAGCTAAAGACTACTTCATGCTTAAGAAGTTTGCTTCCGAGCAGGCTTTATCACCTGGCGCCGACAAGGACAAAGACAAGCCAGATCAGGGTCCGGCTGATGATTTTCAAGATCCCCAAGCCGAGCTCAACCATATCTTCGGAGGGCCATCTGCCTACGAGTCCAAGCGAAAGCAAAAGCTTACAACGCGCGACGTTAACTCAATCTCCACAGCAGACACCCCCCAGTACTTGCGCTGGTCAAAGACGTCAATCACATTCACCCGCGCAGATCACCCATATCGGGTTTCACACCCGGGGCGTTACCCACTCGTCCTGGACCCGGTCGTGAAGAACATCAAGTTGAAGAAGGTTCTCATCGACGGAGGCAGCGCGCTCAATATCCTCTTCGCCAAGACCCTGGATGAGATGAAGATTCCTCATTTAGATCTGCGGCCGAGTACGGTGCCCTTCCACAGGATAATTCCCGGCCTATCTTCAACACCACTCGGGATAACTTCCGCACGGAAAACATCTGCTTCAAGGTCGCCAACTTCGAGACTGCGTACCACGTGATACTCGGACAACCGGCGCTCGCCAGATTCATGGCGGTACCGCACTACACATATATGGTGCTCAAGATGCCAGGGTCAGCAGGAGTCCTCTCCCTCCGCAGCGACGTCAAACAAGCCTTCACCTGCGACAAGGAGAGCTGCGAATTGGCTCAATCACAAGAGGCGACAGTCGGGCGCAACAGCATTCGGCAAGCCGTCACAACTGAAGTCAAGGAAGACCCAGTTTCAGCCAAAAAGGCAGCGAAGTCGGGAATTTCAGCGGACTCTGACACAAAGAAGATCCCCCTGGACCCTTCCGACTCCTCCAAGACTGCTCTGGTCGTGACCGGACTCGACCCCAAATAGGAAGACGCGCTCGTCACCTTCCTCCAATCCAACAAGGATATCTTCGCATGGAAACCGTCCAACATGCCGGGCGTACCAAGGGAGGTGATCGAGCACGCCCTCAACGTGATG
Organism: Oryza meyeriana var. granulata; assembly: GCA_003991445.1. Lineage (NCBI taxonomy): Eukaryota > Viridiplantae > Streptophyta > Magnoliopsida > Poales > Poaceae > Oryza > Oryza meyeriana. Next base: position 176,265 of record RYFJ01001759.1, on the reverse strand, counting down.
ACAGACGCCAAGCCAATCAAGCAACGGCTGCGGCGCTTCGCTCAAGACCGTAAAGATGCTATTCAGGAGGAGATAACTAAGCTTCTCACAGCCGGGTTCATCAAGGAGGTCTATCACCTGGATTGGCTAGCAAACCCAGTTCTAGTCTGGAAGGGCCGTTCATTAAAGCCGAGGTCACGCGGCCAGGCACCTACCGACTGAAGACTGAAGACGGTGCCCTCATCAACAACTCATGGAACATAAACAGCTATGTCCTTTCTATACTTGAGTTTTACATCTTTTCATGTGCACAGATCCTGTCTGACTCACTACGCCGCTTGTTTCAACCGAGTAGTGAGTCGGGGGCTGTATGTATCTTATATGCTTTGTCAATAATATACGAGCCTATTTTTACTTAAGTTACGAAGCTTCACTACAATTTTATTATGTTCGTCCGAGTATAGCTTTCTGCGGTGAACGATTTTATTAAGTTCCTATAGACTAACTCGGTACAGATCATATAATCGAGTAAGGATAATGACCACTGAGTAATAAAGCTTGGCGGCACTGCATATATATTTACACATGTCTTTACAAAAGACCACAACACACCGACTGCATAATATACTATTTTTACAGATCCAGATCTCTGGTGATAACCTCTGCGGTCGGCCTCGCCTAGGCTATCAGCTCTAGCGCCTCCTCGGGAGTCATCTCCTCAGCAAACCCCTCCCCTATGGCTTCGACATCTGCCCTTGGGTAGATGGACTTGGTCATAGCAAGGGTTCGGGCCACGCCGATAATGACACGCTCATCCAAGTACCTTTTCAAGGCACTCGGTGCATTCTCAAGGCGCGCTTCCACTTGAGCGATCCTGCTACAGCTAGTTCCTACGGGGCTAGGATCCACTAGGTCAAGGAGCCCTCTCACGGACTCGAGCAGGGCCTCCCGTGACTCCTTGATGACCTTTATCTCTTCTGCATCAGCCTGAAATTGGGCCTAGGAATTGGCTCTAGCAGCTGCCCGGGTTTACCAAAAAGTAAGCTTGTTAAGTAAAGCTGCAAATGGAGTAATTAATGGATTGGCTAAGATTAGTGTCAAAAGGGAGACTTACTGGCGTAGTTGGCCTCCCATCTGGCTATGGTCTTCTCCAGTTCAGCTTTATCCTTCTCGAGCTCGACATTGGCCTCCTTCAACTCGGCCTTCTCTTGCTCGAGCTCGGTTCTGGCCTTCGTCAGGTTGGCCTTGTCCTTTTCAAGCTCGGCCCTGGCTTTCTCGGCCTCCGCCAGTTGCACTTCCTTTTCTGTTCGGGCCTCCTACTCGGCTTCGAGGGCTGCATCACAGATTAGTCAAGGACTCGACATTGCAGTCAAGGCACAACTGGGCAGTCGGGAACAACACAGTTGGAGGAATTTAACAAGGATCTAGTCAGAAAGATACATCCTGGAGGCTCACCTCTTATCTTTTTGGCTTGATTCCAATTTTCAGTCCTGAGCTAAGTAACGTTGCCCCTCAGCCAAGACTCCCTCTCCTTGCAGCGCCCTTCTACTTCGGCCTTTAGGGCCCGGAGCTGGTCCAACTCTTGGAGTTGGGGGGCGACCCAGATCAAGACATCGCTCATTTTCTCCGAGCGATCAACAAGTTCCAACTCGGGGAAAAATAGAGCAAAACAGAGTCAATCGTCAGATCACTCATATGAGCAAGATAACCAAGACCATAACTCGACGAAAGTCATACCTGGATCCCCTGGGACACGGAGAGTGTGACGCGCAGCAATCTTTCGCGCACCCTCTCCGTCGCAGCCTCGTCATGCTTATAGCTCCTCGCAGTTCTGTCGGGCTCCGTTCAGTGGAACGTTCGCGGGAACTTGCGAGGGGGAGCTTTGATCCTGGGGAGGTCTAGCTTATCGGAAGGAGGAGACAACGATGACGACGACGATGACGATGACCAAGATGGCGACAGGCTCCTGGCCCCTAACTCGGCGGCATCCAGGCCTCCGGGGGCTGGCCCGGGAGCTCCAGACGCGGCTTCAACAACGGGCACTGGCTCAGGGGCTACCGCGGCGGCTTCGACGACGGGCACTGGCTCAGGGGCTACCGTGACGGCCTTGACGACAAGTGCCGGCTCAGGGGCTAGAGCAGTGGCTCCGGCGACCGTCCCTCAGTCGATCGGTGTCGGCGACCTTGCAGTCGGGGCTGTCTCAATTTCTGCAACTGGGACCGCCACCGGCTCAGCAGATGTGCTCGCTGGCACCAACTTGGCCGAGGCAGGATCGACAACGGGAGCGGCCAGCGTGGTCTCCTTGAGATCAATGTCGACCCGCCTCCTGCGCAACGAATCCAATATCAAGACATCACAATCATAAGCGCGATCCTCAGAAGACCCGGAACGACCTACCTCTTGGAGAACTTGAGTTTCTGTCCGGGAGATCCAGAGGCCGGTATTGAAGGGCTGCTAGCTGTCGGGCCAGAAGGCGTGGCAGTCAGTAGCGGCACTTCTATCCCAGTCGGCCCCGTTAGCGGTGTGGTCGACGGGGGCGCTTGGGTACTCGGCGGTGCTTGGGTGCTCGGCGACACTGGGGTCGACCTTGTATTCGGCCGCGTTTGGGTCGGGCTCGATGTTGCTGAGCTCGGCCGCGCCAGTCCCGGTCTGGGACTTGATGGCTTGGGTGTTGCGCTGATGGGGTCACTTATCCTTAAGCCCCCGGCTGCAGCACTCGGCTTCACGACTTTCCCCTTGCCCCGGTCTGCAACAGTTTTCTTCCCCGCTCTCTCGGAGTCGGGCTGGGCAGTGGGAGGGCTTCTCGGCCTCTTCCTCGACTTGGTGGTTGACAATGGGCGGGAGTCATCACCAAACTCCTTGCACCACTACAAGCAATTCAACAACATGCGTCACACAATGCTGGGCAACCATAGATACAGGTCCACAGGCGTTCATTACAGAAGAAAGATGAGGGTCACCTCGAGACGGGGCCGATTGTGGCTATAAGACGCAATGCGGTGTTTCCCGTCTTCGGTCTCGACCACCCCGCTGGAGAAGTAACCAAACAGGGTTTCAGTCACTTTCTGCTCGTCAGCCGATTCGTGGCTGACCCGGTCAGGGTCATATTTTCCCAGATAATCCTAGCCAAACACGCCTCTCAGCTTCAGTGGCTGGATGCGCCGAGTCAGAAAACGCCTGGCCACCCATGGTCCGGTCAGGCCGGCCTTCTTGAAACTATCCAATTTCACCAACAATTGATGTACTTGGCCCATCTCCTCAAAGGTTGGATCTGATGACCAATTTGGTGAAACCACCGATGGCAAGCCGGTGAATGGACGCAAGGAGGGTGTCGGATCTGAACAATAGAACCACTCCTTGTGCCAACCTTTCAAGGAAGATTTCAAAGGAAGATCGATGTATGTTTTCTTCCTCTCGCTCCTAAACTGAAGACCAGCCCCCCCAGTCACTTGGATGTTACTTTTGGAGGGCTGGGGGTTTAATGTGGAACAAATGCCTAAAGAAGTTGAGGTGGGGTTCCACACCCAGAAAACACTCGCAGAGAGTCATGAATATGGAGATTTGAAGGATCGAGTTGGGATTCAAATTCACCAACTCCAACCCGTAGAAGTCAAGGATGCGGCGGAAGAATGCAGAAGAAGGAAGGAACAAACCCCGGTCAAAAAAAGAGGCAAATACTACGGTTTCACCGGATTGAGGATTTGGAACCGACTCACCCTTAGCCGGCCACCAATGAATCACCTCCTGGCTTTGCAGCTTCAATTGATTCTCCAGCAGCTTCAGCTTCACCGCGCCACAATCTGAAGTCGGCCAGGCGTTCTCTGACGCACCCGTAGAATCTGAAGCCTTCGGCATGATTGAGGGTGGTGAAATTTGGGGAAAACACGATTGGGAGCTTGGAATGGACGAAGAAGATCGGAATCGCCCGAGTTCTAGTGGGGAACAGTGAACAACAGCGAACCCTAGTAGAGCAGGAGGCAAAAAATTCGGCAAGGAGGCGGAAGACGAAACGATTGGTTGCTTTGGGGAAGATGAAGGAATCTTTTTCTCTCTCCCTACTTTTTATAGAGCCCGTGTCGACTAAGTGGGCTTGGGCCTACACAGTCGGCACTGGGCCACCAAGATATGAGTTCCTACAGTAGCACGCTTATAATGGGCTGCTAGCGGGCTATGTTGAAATCGCAGCGATGGTGCTACCAACAGGAACCGATGAGGTAAACAGGTATGTTTCATGAAGGCCTAATTGCTAAACATATATGTTTGGGTATCTGTTTTATCCACCAGGTCTCGAGGATATATCCTTATAAGGATCATAAGCTGGTCTTCATTAAAATTGAGGATGCAGGTATCTTTCTCGAGTACACCTGACCACATAATGGATTTATTTTCATAAAAGTGGTACTCGGCCTACATGCTTGGCCAACAGTTGCCATGAGCAACATTATTCCAGCCAATATGACGCTGAAGAGTCTAACTTTCGAGTAGTGCACTACTCGGGAGAGACTATAAATATATTCCAGCTGACATGACGCTGAGGAGTCTAACTCCCGAGTGGGACGCCACCCGGGAAAGACTATAAACCCCCTATTCTGGCTGACATGAAGCTGAAGAGTCCCATATACAAGTGGCATGCTACTCGGTAAGACTATAAATCATATTTCGGTTGACATGATACCGAAGAGTCTCATATACCAGTAGTAATCTACTCGGGAAAGACTTCCAGGTTAAAGATCTTTGACTTTATGTTTAATTGTCTTCACAATTAATCACAAAGTCGGGGGCTACACCTAATAGGTGCACCTATTCGGCGCACACTATTCATATATCTACATGAAGCCCTTCATAGCCTCGCTGCCAGCTAACATGAAGCAGAACTCGGGAAGAAGAAGTACTCGGACAAAAAGTACTCGGGAGCAACGCACTCGGGCAAACTTCACAGTGGAGAATGAGCACTCGGTATTAGCTTTGACTCAACTATGAAGGTCTCAGGGGCTACTGTGGAGGCCATGGGCCCCGGGTACCTCATCACAAGCATATGGGCCACTCGGATAGAGGATGGGCCGAGTCTTGTAGCTAGAGATATAGTGGCATCCGGTAGACTTTGCCTTGTATAACAAGGAATGTAGAGTCTTGGCCGGGTAAAGTATATCTCTAAGAAGGAAATCCCTTGGCCGTATCCGGCTGGGATTCCTATCCTGTACCCCTGTCCCCCAGTATATAAGGGGAGGCAGGGCGCCCCTTAAGGGGCACCAGATCATTGATCGACACAACTCCTCAGAGGAATAACACCACAACTGGACGTAGGGTATTACCTCACATCGAGGGCCTGAACCAGTATAAAATCTCTTTGTGTTCCTCTGCAATCCATTGAGTTTCCCCTCGTCGAGTAGCCCTATAGTTATATTGCCAGTGTAAAACATTGACAAGCCTCCAAACAGTGGTTCATGTCTAACCAAGTGCTTAAGTCCAAATCTTCTCTAGACAAAAGACACTATTGCACAACACTTGCACTGGGTTTTGGTGTGTTTTGTCTATGTGGGTAGGAAATTTCGACCACCTGGGTCGGAGGTTCTGACCCATAGTGTCTGAGCCCTTGTGTTAAGTGTTGACCGTAGGTTCCGGATCCCAAGGATCGGAACTTCCGAGGTTAGATTCTGTGAGTAGCGGCTACATGACATAAGGATGTGGGTTTTTAACCTCTCCATCCCCACCAGAGCAGGTTTGGCCATTCCACTTTCGTTTTTCCATCTTCTAACTTCTCCCATGGTTCCAAGACCTGTTCCACCTAGTTCTTGAGCTCCCATGGTAGTTTGAGGATAGTTCTAGGTGGGTTGTGAGGATTTTCACTTGTGAGTGAGCTAGGAAGAAGTTCAGCACTTGGGAATCGACGTTGGATTGCTATTTAGAGCTTATTACTCTTGGAGGGTGACCTTCTAGACGGTTAGGCGTCACCCGCGAGCATCCTCAAGCTGTGGATTGAGCCGGGCAAGTTTGTGAGGGTTGACCTCGTCTCCGAAAGGAAAAGAGGTAACTTTTAGTAGAAAACCAAACTGATATTCATGATCGCTTGGTGAGGCAAGGGGTTAATTGAGACCTAGCTCCTAGGAGCTCCTCAATGGAGACATAGGATCTTTGTGATCTGAACTTCAAGTAAAAATCACTTGTCTCCACTCTACTTGCTCTCTTTATGGTTTGTGCTCTATCTCTTGAAGTTCTTGTGATCTGTATCTGTGTTGAGCATCTTCCATATTATCTCTCTCTGTTTAGGGTACCAATACTCATGATTTGAAGTTGTTGTGAGCTGCTCGTAAGAGTAGCACACAGCCGATCGGAAGTTTTGGGTCTAAGGACCGGAAGTTCCGACCAGCACTCTTAGTTTGGCTGAGAGATCTGGGCGGAGGTTCTGACCAGTGGGATCAGAAGTTCCAATCTATTGAATATGACCGCTGCATTGTAAGAATTTTCAGGAATGCCTATTCACCCCCCTAGGCGACATCTACGGGCTTTCTAACGCCCTGCTTTCAACGAGACATTAAACTATATTTTACTAAAATCTATCCATGAAAATTTCGCTCTTTGAGTGTTATGTCGTAAGTTGTGCCATGGATCTCAGTTGTTCCCTTGTCTCTGTGTCCCAAAATCCAACCTCTCAAAATCTCCGTTCCGAAATAATCCTCGAAGTCAAATCGCCGACTCGACTCCTCTCTAAACCCTAACGGCGAAATCCCTCAACCTTCTTCACAAACTCCTGCTTTGATATCTGTCCCGTTGTTTCGAATCGAAACCCTAAAGATATCCCCTTTGATCCTCCTCCGTAAATCCCTTTGATTTCTCTCTCCCTTGAATCCCTAAGAGAATCTCGACTTAAACATACAGCTTGGGCATCCAACCTCTATTCGAAAATCTCTTCCAAGTCAAACCCTCACTCCTTGTACTTCTGAAACCCCTTGACTCCCTCAAGTCAAACCCCTGTTCAAAAACCGTTCCCTCCAACTTACGAATATATATATGTATGTATGTATATGTATTCCTATATGTATGTATATATGTATAAACCTCCCATCCTTGTCCTCCTAAGACCCCTGAAGTATTCCAAGATCAAATACTTCATTTGATTTCAATTGCCAATTAATTACCCGGTTAGACGCCCACTCTTTGAAATCTCCTCCAAATAAGTCTCAAAGACCAAGTATCAAAATACCTTGGATATTTCCCTCCTTGGATCCCTTGGTTAATCTCGAGTTCATGAATGTGATTTGAGTTCAAGTCCATGTTCAAAATGAAGTCAAACACCACTCTTTTCTCTCCAAAGAATTCCCTAAGAAGTATGAAGGGATAATGTTCTCCCTAGGCCTTAATCACCCTTTCCCGGCCCAGTAAACTGCATAGACCTAGCGTAACCCCCCTGGATGGCCGCCATGTGTCTATCCCGCACCGTGCCAGCCATCTAATGCCCCTCGCTCGCTGCTCGCCTGTACAAGACCACCGTGCACTGCTGATCGTTGCCGTGTGGCACCCGGGGGTGCCCAGTGCCACTCGATTTCGTTACCTACACGCCTCGTCCGCCATCCGTCCGATCTCTCACCACGTGTCCTCGAGGCCATGCACCGCCGTTCGATCCCCGCCTCGCGCCCGCCCGAGCGTGAGCCCCGCAAGACGCCCTCGGCCGTTTGGATCGCGCTGCGTGTCCCGAGCCACGCGCCGCTGTCCGTTCCTGTTCTCGTCCCCGTGGTGCTCGGTCAAATGCCGAGCCCACTCCCGACGTCACCCTGGCCCTGCGCACGGCCCCGCCGGCGCCGCTAGCTGCCACGGCTTGGACAGCTGCGGCCGCAACCCTTTTCCCCTTCTCCCCGTATTCCTTTGTCTCTACCCGACCAAGCCAGTCAAATCAGCCCGCGCTCGCGTCACCGCCGTGCCCCACAATGACCTCGCGAGCCCGCGCTCGAGGTTCAAACGTCGCCGCCCACGAATCTCCACCGTTGGTCAATTTCACCCCCCGGGAAAACACCTGCTGTCTTGGCATTGTCTCTCCCCTCCATGATTGCCCCCCTAACCAACCTAGCCCAGGCTCCCACCTATAAATTTCCCCCTCTCAAGAGTCATTCCCCCCTACCTAGGATTTTTCTTTGGACCATCACCGGCCGCGTCCCATCCCGATGCATGGTCTCCACCGCCGCCGCCATTCGACCACGTTGAAGCACCTCTCATCAGTTCGAGTCCCCGTGCCGTGGACACCGCTCCTTCTCCTCGGTTCCAAACATCCGCCCCCTCCTTAACCAGCTATCCACCGCCGACACATTCTTCCTCTACCGTTGGTAAGTTTGGCCAACCTATCTCGAGACCGTGTGCACGCCTAGGCGATTCTGACCCCGCCGTCCCTCTTTGTCCACCGCCGCGCATAGCCGCGCTCACCACCGGTCCATGCCTTCTCCCTGGCTTCCTCCGACGGTTCCCCCAACTCCCCTCCCGCCATGGATACCTTCCCCCTCTTGTTCTTCTCTCTGCTCGCCTTGGGCCCTCATCGCCGGGCACCGTCGACCGTCCTCGTCTCGATCCGAACCGGCCAAACGCTTCACCGTGCTCCCCTCCTTCCGCCGACGCCGCCGCTTGCCGCCGATCGGCGTCACTCGCCAGAATCGCTCTCCATCGCCATGCACCGTCGATCTCACCTGACCCTATGCCTCTCCTCCTCGCCCCTGCCATGTGGCCCCACTCGAATAGTGACAACCACCGTTTCCCGAGCCCTGCACGCAGCCCCCGTGGCCACCGTCGCCGACCCATGGGCTCGTCCGTCCCGGTCCACCAAAGGCCACGCCCATACCCCCCCTACGCCGCTGACCAGTGGGCCCTTTCCCCTAGTCCACCGAGAGCCACTATCATGAGCACAGTACCACCGACAACTAGACCCCACTCCACAGCGGCCCACTAACTCACACCCTCTCCTCTCACTAACATGTGGGCCACCGCTTTGATTCCCTTGGTCCACAGTCCATCCATCCAACTCCCTCACTGACACGTGGGCCCAAGTTGCTAGTGGGCCCCAACTGTCATTGACACAGTGGGGACAAGCCCGAGAATATCCCCTCTGGAAATTCATTTAAACCAATTCTCTTATTCTAGAAATTCAATTAATCCTTCGGAAATTCATAACTTTTGTTCCGTAACTCTGATTGACTCCGTTCCAACTCCGGTAATTTTCTAAAAATGATATCTATCTAATGGCACTATTAGTAGCATTAAATAGGATCTTTTTCTTGGTCTTTGTGTAGATTTTAATTGTTTGTGCATAGTAATCGGTCGTCGAAAAACTGTTTCGGAGCGGATTTTGCCGAGATTTCTCGAGGACTCATGAAGACCTAGAGCAAGGCAAGTCACCTTTGATCAATCGAGCCTATAATTGAAATTAAATTATTTTTTATTACGAAATTTGCATCGATAGGCATGCACTGATCTGTGCGGTTCCATCTGCGAGTCAGATCGGCGGATCTTCCTAAACTTGCTGTATTTAAATAGTTCCTTGACATTGAAATACATTGTTCCCTTGTAACCACAACTGCCGTCCCTCGGTATGCATGCACTCTGCTACGCGTGCCGACGGTCGCCCTTCAAACTTAAAATTTGAGAACATTCTTTGGTATAACTTGGATTTACGAAACATTTGGAAAACCCGACACCTGGGTCGGTGCCTTGTGAAAGAAAATGAGTTTTAAAAATGGAGATTTGCAACACAAGGCCGGTCCGGTGTGTGATGCCTGTGTGGTCGCCCTAAGGACCGATTCCTTCAAAATTTCATCCGAACATATGACAGTACAACCACATGGGTGAATGGGAAGCCCCTGGCTGAGTAACTAGCTGATCAAGGACGCCCTGCATGTCATTGGACTGTGGATCGCTAGGAGGGCAGTGGGGATGCCTCCTAGGTTCCTAGCACAACATGGTCTTAGACCTACCTTGTTGTTGGTCGTGGACCCCTCTAGTTGACATGGGGAAAACCTGGAATGCTTGGGAAATGCCTTGTCACGAACGTCTGGTGCCGACGGGCATTTGGTGTCAGTTTTGTGTCGTGTGGGTAAAGTATACCCCCTCTACAGAGGTTTAAACTGTTTGAACAGCCGTGCCCATGGTCATGGGCGAATGTGAGGTGATTCCTTAGCGTAGTTTTATCCTATTTGCAAAATATGTGTGTGATTTGGAAACTATGGAAAGGAAGTGCCATCAAGGATGGTGGAGGTCCGATGAAATGGCTTGGCTGTCGTGGACAGCAGGACTCGGGAAGTCTAGAGATATGTTTTGGCTCGGAGAGCCGGTTTGATGTGAAGTCTTGAGATTGCGAAAACTGGAGAAATAAAGATTGATGCATTTTCACTTCGATCGGGAGAGACTCCACCTCGTCCTGATTGTCGAGAAGCACACACTTAGCAGTTTCAAAAAAATATAAATAAAACAGATTACCAAATATTCAGCATCTCTTTGAAGCCTGCAACAACCACCTAAGTTCCCCCGCTTGCTGAGTACATAAGTACTCACCCTTACTCTATATATATAGTTCTCGTCGAGAGCTGGAGCTGGAGTTGCAGTGAAGTGAAGACTAGGGTTTTGTCCTGGTTCCCAGCCACTGCCTGGGTGTTGGGACTTAGTCCGCTGTTCCGTTGTTGCCATTGCCTCTATGTTGTCCGTTGCTGTCTCCGGCTTGCTTCAAAGCTGCAACGTAAGTTAAGGTATATGTCTATTTATTTATTTAAGGTACTGCAATGATGCATATCTGACTTTCGTGGATACCAGCGTTGCGTCCTGAGACTGGTATCAGTATCGTGGTTCCGCGAGAAGACAGTTCACGCTGTTCTCCTGTGGCACGCCCTATTTGACGCCGTTGTACGGCGGTGCCAGATCGGGGTGTGACAGGCTTTCACCTTTTGTACTCATAAATTAGTTTAGATCACGAGGAGGGCCGTGAAGATAATGGGGACCCTATTGATCCGTTAGAATGGGATGATTATGATTTATAGGTCGCTCTACGCTTAGGCAGTTCCTATGTTGGAGTTTAGCAGTTTTTTCTGTTTGTGTGAATAAGGCTTTATAGGCCCTATGTATAATAGTTTATACTTCCGCTGTGTTGTAAACCTATGGCTTGAATAATGTATAAACGAAGTTCACGTTTTTATATCATTTCATGCGTAACTAAACTTACTGGGCAGTTATGTATACGTGGGGCATTTTGACCCGTTTTAGGGTGTCTCCACACGTCGTTACCACGCGGTTTGCCGTAGTAACCATGCCTAGTTTAAACAGAGAAAGAGAATTGTGATAAAATTTAAAAAACATAGTAAAAATTCTGGGAAAATGTGGAAAATTCTGAAATTTTGTGGAAATATGTTGGGAAAGTACTGTAATATTCCTTAGAACTTTTGACATGACCTTCATTGTTATTTTAATATTTAAAAAAGATAGGAATCATATTTGACATATGACAATCACAATCAAATATTTGACGACAATATATATGCCACAATATAAAGTTCAGAATTACGAATATTGTAGTGTCCGAAATGTAAAGTCCGTAATTACAAATATAATAGAGTCTATGACATAGACGACACAACAATAATGTCTGTTACACCACCAACAAATATAGAAGGTTTAGTTTCAAAGTAAGTAAGCAAAAAGATAAAGGTTCAAAGTTCTTAGTTGTAGCTTGATGAATAGTAATCTGCTTGGCCCATCCAAATTATTGCCTTTTTCCATTTTCTTCATTCCATTTCGGTTTGGCTCCAAAATGTGGACTTGCATTGTTTTCTTCACAAGATTTTTTCACTAGACAACTCTATGATTTATGTACCATTTACAGATTTCTTTTACGATTTTTTTACATTTTTTCAAATTTGAATTCAAATAAATTTTGGCCAAGTCTTGTTGCCAGTTTCCTCATACCACCACCCCACACTAACCTGGTTACCGTGGTAACCCAGTAGTTACCATGGCGGGGATAACCCTCGTTGCTCTCGCCGCCGAACTCCTCGCTGCCCGACCCTCATCGCCGAGTGCCGGACCCTGCAGCTTGCCCCTTGTTGCCAGACTCCACTCTGCAGCCACTCCACTTCGGATCTCGCCGCCCCACCCAGACCCTTGCTACTCGCTGGTTGCCCCTCACCCCGCCATCGGAGATCGTGACGGCCGTATCCGATGGCCATGAGCTCAAACTGCCGAATCTGGTGCCTAGGAGCTCGTGGCCCCTGAATCTGGCAGGCCCAGTGGCTAAGGAACAAGGGGAGTCGACAATGGTGTAGAATATGATGGTGGCTACGCTAGGGAGAGGAGGAAGATCGTGGGTGGCTGTAACGTCCAGAAATTCACGACCAGAATTTCCGAACATTCCTATGTATTAAATCCCTGTCCAAGAAAGTCAGGGTACACAATACCAAGTTGCCATATAGAGTGCGCCTTACAAACAGAATAAATTATCTTACATAAATACAGTGGAAAAAGATAAAGAAAGCCTATAAACAGCTAGCCACACAAAGGCTTCCATCCCACAGGTGGCTTGACGGCGGATCCAGCCTAATCCTCCTAACAATCCTCATCGAAAAAGTACACCATCTCTGAGAAGGGGAAAGGGAGCAAGTCTAAGTACCACTCATAGTACTCAGTAAGTCACACCCACAAATATGCACAATGCACGGGAGACAAAGATAGGCTCAGGGTTCTTTTGTGTAAAAACAGTTGCAAACGGTAGTAGTTCGCAAACAGGTAAAAGGTTGTCTAATTTAGCAGTATTAATCCACCACCGATCAACGCTACACCACGTTGACTAGGCCCAACCAACCATCGTATCCCTACAACAGATTTTAAGTCAAATCATTATGGTGAGACTAATCACAGTGAGTCTTGACCAAATACCCATAACCGCGGGCTCGGCTCTTTGAATAGATTTTAACTTTGGCCAGAGGTGTACAACTATACCCACAAGACACAACCCCACATATGTTCCCGTGCGCCGGTGTGCCACGACGACACCCCACGAGAGGCTGTGACAACACCGTTCACGCAACTCCTCCCTAACCATCCACACCATGCTGAGGTTGCACCTGCCGACAGGGCACACCGTATCGGCCAGGCTACCCCCTTGCGCCACAATGGATCCGGAAGTCTATCAACCCAACCCCGAGCCGACCCAACTCCATCACGCCCATTCTCACCAACAATGCCTAGGAGAGGGAGAAGCTACGTTACAAGCCTAGCCATTGTCCACGTTGGCTTGTGGTATGTACAGATAATTTCCCAAGGGGTTCCTGTGAACCGGTCCTTAATTGCCATGGGTACGACCAGCAAAACCATTCACCCACAGCCCACCCTTATGGTCCAATTTTAATTGTTTAGGTAATCATGTCCAAAGTTTCCATCTTCCGACATAAAGTCGAACGACAAATACAATAATGAGTATTTACTCCCAAAGTGATCTAATTGATTCTAAGCGTGGCTAAGCATCCTAACATTATTTATAATCAGATTATTACCCAAGCTACAAAGGCATACAGGGTGATCAAGTAATAGCCATTAGATTGTATATATATAGGTTACCCTTCCACATGAAATAATGAAATCATGCACTTTCATTAATTTAAAACAAATATTTCGCAATGAATAGGTGCAATATGGTCGAGGGAACGATTTAACTTGCCTTCCTCCGACTCAATGAATTCTGCAACAACCTCGTAGCACATGGGAGGGTCGGACACGTCGGTTTCTAAAGCAATCAAAGCACAAAAAATTAAAAACAATACATGTGACCATTGAAACATGAGCTAAAAGTATTTTTAATAGATTCTTGCCATTTTTCTGGATTTAATGAAATTTGAATGGAATTAATCAGAGCTCGTATGAATTAGTTATGAATTTTTAAAGGTTTTTTGTGTTTTCCTATGCAAAAATAAACCCTAAATGAATTATTGCGCATTAAACCGGAGTTATGGCGTCAGTGGACCGGGAGACTGGCACCGACAAGCTGGCCCCACCGGTCAGTGACACCCGAGAGGACGGTGCACGGTGGACACGGTCCACCGCGACCCGATAGGATCAAGCCACGTGGCTGCCGACGTGGCAACCATGGCAGATCGAGGAGCCAACGCGGCGCCAACATGGCGCCGACGTGGCGAGGCACAGGCGCCCATGGTGGGCACCACGCGGCCAATCTAGATCTACCCTGAGGTAGATCAAACGGCACAGGACAAAAGGAGCTCGGCCCCCGCCAGCGGCCGCACTGCGATGGGGCGAGCGGCCTGATGATCGCCGCTGGCGACCATCCGGCCCTCGGGGAGCGGAAATGAGCAGCAAAGGAGAAGAAGTAGCGAAGGGAGGCCTCACAGAGGTTCGAGGATGGTCGGAAGACGGCGAACGGTGGCGAGGAAGGGAGGTTGGCGGCAGTAAAGCTTTGGGACTACGACATCGACAGGGTTCCAGCGGCGCAAAAGGACGACGAAGGCGCAGACGATGTTCGGGGGGTCCTGGCGATGGAGCAGAGCGAGTTAGGAGATAAAATGGCCGAAGGAAACGACGGAATTCCGCGGCCGAAGGCCGGTGGAATCACTCACCGAAGAGGACGACGAGGGGAAACGGCCTCCGGTGGTGATGGGGCTCGCAAGGGTAGCGGACTGGGTTCTCCGACGTGCGGCAGAGCTAATGGTGGCAAGAGACGGGCTCAGCAGCAGCTACAGCAACAGTGGCGAGCGACTGAAGGCGGCGAAACGCGGCGGCAGCTCGGGTTCTTGGTGTGCAAGGGGTTGGAGAGCTCGGCAGGTGGGCGCAATTAAGGGGAAAGAAAGGATGGAGCACTGGGAGGGTTTTTATGCACCTGGTTGCGGGAGTTCATGGCCGTGTTGGCCGAATTTCGCGAGGATGTGGGGCGGCGGCGGTGGCGGGGTTTGGCGAAATTCGCCCACGGGCGTGCGCGAGAGAGGTGGAGACGTGGGAGAGTGGCGCGGGGATGCGGTCCATGCCATTTGAATCGAGGGCCGAGGCGCGAGGGGGCGGCAACGGGCAGAGATTGGACGGCCGATGCGTGCGATCTCCTCCGGCCGATTCGGCCGGATGTTGAAGACGGGGATGACATGTAGGGCTCGGTCCCCATGTCAGCGGGAGGGTAGCGGAGGGCAGAGCGGCGCATTGATGGGCGGGGCCCATCAGTCTGCAAGAGAGGAAGGAGGGGCGCGCGTGGGCCACGGGGGAGGCCGGGAACAGGAACGGGCCGCGGCCCATGAAGGAAAGAAAGAGAAAAAAAGAGAAAAAGAGAAAAGAAAAAGGAAAAACAGGGATTTTCTAGAGGATTTTAATTCTGATAACTCGTTTTGATTTATTAAAATTACTTCCAGTGCTCTAAAAATTTCAATAAAAATCCTGTTAATGTATTTTAGTAAGAGGAATACAAGAAAAATATTCTCAGCCATGATAGATTGTTATTTTGTATTTTCTCCATTAATTAATTTCATAGCCTTAATTAAACAATTTCTTTGGATATTTTCATTAATGTATTTTTGTATGGCACTATTAAGGAGAAAAACTCAGGGTGTGACAGTGGCGACGGTGATAGAGCACCTCCTGTGTATAGATCCAGCGTCTTCTATCAAGCTCCTTTCTCCTCAAGCCCCTTCTTCTTCCCTCAGCCGACCGACGATGGCAGCGATGAGCTTGATGATGAGCAGTGCAGCACCAGCAAACCCTGATGAGGACATCACCAGCATAGATATGACCATGTTAACTACTTCTAAACCAAAGGTGCAACCACTCTATATGGGGCTTATCATTGATGCATTTGATGAATTGGTGCTGCACCATAAAGTGTGTTTATTTTTATTTTCAGAATTACTTACATGGATCAAGGGAAGGTTTGATTGCATATGGAAAGTATGGAAGGTTAATGAAGTTGATTGGGGACCAAATCTAAGTATTCCTAAAGTCCTCCACCAGGCCACTACGTCACTTTTGGCCCAAGGAAAGAAGGAGTCCAAATTCAACACGTTTTGGAAGTTGGATTCGGACTGCAGGACAGTACCAACTTGCCACGGCTGCCACGACTTCATATGGACTCCGATTGGGGCGTTCTTGTACTTCATGGAAAGCTTATGAAGTCTACTTTCCAACGGATCCAACCTCATCTTCAAATTCCATCCGAGCTGGCCGCAATCATCAAAACAATCCACGTTGGTTCCTGAGTCCGAGTCAAACGGGTGCTGCGCCATCCCCACTTGGGCCCATCGGCCTTGTAACCCTAGGCGGACGTCCCTCCCTGGTTGTATCCCTATTTAAGAGCTGCCGCCTCCCTTGTTACGACTTGGATTTCATTGAGTTTAGGTTTAGCCCTTGTGCAAACTTCTGTTCTTCAGTTGTGTCGGACGACCACCTGTCAAGATAGCTTCGTGATCCCAACATTGTGTTCGCAATACAATTTATGCTTCATTCATATTCCAATATCAGATTGCCTACGTCATATTCTTGCTAGTTCTTCGATTGCTCGCAGGGATTGAACCTCGTGTTCAGGTTGATCGCGCCGCCAGCGGGATCAATAACATCTCGGAGTTGGTTCAGCGATTGCTAAGGCGCAAGCGACGTCGTGCGTTTGTAGTCGGATTGCCAGGGTCATCTCCACCCACAAATCGATAGCTATCAACTCATCGAAAGATCGGGCACCTCAGTCTCCATCAAGTGGTATCAGAGCTCAAGGTTGCTCGGTGAGATTTTCAGTTTTCCATAGATTAGATTGTTTTTCCTTACCTAGAGTACACAAAAAAAAATATAGCAGTAGATCAATCTATCCGAACTAGTTTGAGCCTCGCAATTTGTCTTTTCAGTACTTTGCATTGTTGAACCTTCGGTTGCATCGTCGTGTCCTGTGCTGGTCTTAGCGTTTAGTCCTGTAGAGTTTCGAGTTCTGGTCACGTTTTTGGTCTCACCGTAGAGTTAGTTGGTTTCGTCTACATCTAGGACTTCAGCGAGGTGTGTGTAAGGAAAAAAAAAAGAAAAAAAAGGAAAAAAAAGTGTAACTTTTGCATACGACCTCCGATTGAGGCGTTTCTTGATCCGTTGGAAAGAGAACGGGAAGTTAGAGCGAGAAAAAAAAGAAGTCTGGAAAATCAGGGGTTTTCAGATCCGCGTGAACCT
The DNA here is from genome assembly GCA_003991445.1 of Oryza meyeriana var. granulata. NCBI lineage: Eukaryota > Viridiplantae > Streptophyta > Magnoliopsida > Poales > Poaceae > Oryza > Oryza meyeriana. The sequence goes on along the minus strand of RYFJ01001759.1, from coordinate 159,138 downwards.
CCAGGCACACGCGCGGCAGCTTCGACCCCAAAAAAACGTCGTTTAGGCCCTCAAAACAGGCCCGCAAGCCGAGGAAAAATCAAGTTTCTCAGAATCTGCTCAAAATTAACAGGAACCTTCTACAGGTGTTTCTAAGGCTCCCCGTGCAGACGGCATCCTTTTTTTTTCGAGCCCCTGAACTCAGTGTACAACGTCATCTAGTTTACTCCTGCGCGGTGTACCCGTTTGTGTTCTAGGCTCGCGTCTCTAGTACGGTCTAGCCTAGGACCAGCATTAACCGGCGTTGAACGATTTTTCAGCTTGCATTTGCTGATTTGATTATTGCTACTCCTTGCTACCATACTTGAGCCTTCCCAGCTACACCTTTCTACACCGGACAGACTGAGCTGCACCTGGCAATCGCTCCATCCAATCTTCGCAGATCCATTGTCATCGCTGGTTGCCGATCACCACTGTGTGCTTGGTAAGAATTGGTAAGAATTCGACAAAAGTTTGAGTGAAGATATAGTGTGCCGCCACCTATTTGCTTTAGTTGGTAGGCATTTTCTTGTGAATTTGTGCTGTTGTCCACTAACCATGACAGGTTTGGAGAGACACATGGGAGCTGGTAGCTTGCATCATGGATGTTCACGACCTCGACATCATATGGGAGCACATCCACTAGAGGTACATGATGACATTCTAACTGAGATCAGTGGTACTCTACCATCTTTTGAGGGAAATTTTGACCCTCATGCATACATTGATTGGGAGCTTAAGGTATATGCAGAATTTGATAAGTATGACATGTCTGAAGATCAAATGGTTTTTGCTGCCTCTAATGCTTTAACAAAAGGTGCTTGGTACGAATGGAAACATATTTGTAGGCACAACAAAGTTCCAAAAACTTGGAATGATTTCAAAATGCTTTTTCGAGATGCATATATTCCTGCATATTATGTAAATCATTTGCTTAACAAACTTGAGAAACTAAAACAGGGTAGTAGGACTGTGAAACAATACTACCATGATTTTAAGATTTGTATCATGTTTGGTGGGTTAGATGAATGCATGGAAGATGTTATGAGTAGGTTCATGAGAGGGCTCAATTCTGAAATTCAAACCTTGCTTGTTAACGAAACATATAGACATATCTCCCACTTATTTTGTCTTGCTCTCATTGCTGAAAAGGAGATTCTAGTATATGTGAATACTTGCAATAATGATGTGACCCATAATGTACAAAATTTGTCCACTCTACATGCTAGTCAAGAGCAACCAATAGTGGAATCTGTTGCTGATTTACCTTTGTCACAAGATGAATTACTTGCTGTTCCTTGTGATAAAGACAACTTGTGTGATGATGCTTCTTTTAATCCTATGCCACAAATAGTGAACAAATGTGATACTTTTTCTTGTGAACCATATAAATATGCTAAAGATATGCTTTTTGTTCCAATTGCTTGTGCACAAGATGAACTGAAATTGTTGTCTTCGTTAAATACTTTAGGTTATATTGAATTTGATATTCTCTGTAATCTAAATTGTTTGGAGGAGAGACTTTTTGCATATTCTGAATTGACATGCTTGTCTAATCATACATATCACTTCATTGGCAAGTATAATTGTAAAGGAGAATATATGGTACACCGAATTTATATTTGTTCAAAACTGAAATCTCCATTGGTTGTGAAACAATATGATCAAGTAGAGAACTGCATTAACGCTAATCCTATAATGTCAAGTTTCTCTAGTTTTGTTTTAAAGAAACAGGTTCAATTCCAAGAAGGAGAAAATTTTTTGTTACTACCCACGACATATCCTACAGCAAAGGTCAAACCGAGGACGGTTTGCTGTAAAGAAAGGGAGAATGATGAGGACATCACCGGCATAGATATGACCATGTTAACTACTTCTAAACCAAAGGTGCAACCACTCTATATGGGGCTTATCATTGATGCATTTGATGAATTGGTGCTGCACCATAAAGTGTGTTTATTTTTATTTTCAGAATTACTTACATGGATCAAGGGAAGGTTTGATTGCATATGGAAAGTATGGAAGGTTAATGAAGTTGATTGGGGACCAAATCTAAGTATTCCTAAAGTCCTCCACCAGGCCACTACGTCACTTTTGGCCCAAGGAAAGAAGGAGTCCAAATTCAACACGTTTTGGAAGTTGGATTCGGACTGCAGGACAGTACCAACTTGCCACGGCTGCCACGACTTCATATGGACTCCGATTGGGGCGTTCTTGTACTTCATGGAAAGCTTATGAAGTCTACTTTCCAACGGATCCAACCTCATCTTCAAATTCCATCCGAGCTGGCCGCAATCATCAAAACAATCCACGTTGGTTCCTGAGTCCGAGTCAAACGGGTGCTGCGCCATCCCCACTTGGGCCCATGGGCCTTGTAACCCTAGGCGGACGTCCCTCCCTGGTCGTATCCCTATTTAAGAGCTGCCGCCTCCCTTGTTACGACTTGGATTTCGTTGAGTTTTGGTTTAGCCCTTGTGCAAACTTCTGTTCTTTAGTTGTGTCGGACGACCACCTGTCAAGACAGCTTCGTGATCCCAACATTGTGTTCGTAATACAATTTATGCTTCATTCATATTCCAATATCAGATTGCCTACGTCCTATTCTTGCTAGTTCTTCGATTGCTCGCAGGGATTGAACCTCGTGTTCAGGTTGATCGCGCCGCCAGCGGAATCAATAACATCTCGGAGTTGGTTCAGCGATTGCTAAGGCGCAAGCGACGTCGTGCGTTTGTAGTCGGATTGCCAGGGTCATCTTCACCCATAAATCGATAGCTATCAACTCATCGAAAGATCGGGCACCTCAGTCTCTATCAAACCCTATCTTTTGGTTTTGGGGACAAATGAGGAGGGGCGCAGGGTGGTGACCGGTGACCCCATCGCCTCCCCTTGCACGCGCGGGTGCAGCGCTTGCATGCGCGACTGCATGCATCCGGCCAGAACAAGCAGCGAAGCTCGATTCGACCGTTCCTACTCACCCTAGCTGCGGGGGACCTTTTTGCCTCTGCTGGGCCTAGCTCGGGAACACGTGTGGGCAACCAAATCTACTCAGCCTGGCTGCGGGTGCCTTTTTGCATCGGTTGGGGCCTAGCTCGGGAACACGTGTGGCCCACCAAACGGGCTACAAGTTGCATCCAGAGATGCGAGCCAGGCTGATCTTGGTTCAGTGCTGACCCTTAAAAAAGATCCACCAAACAACAAATGGTACAACACAATTTTAGTCCTCCACAGCGTCGCGTCTATTGCCCACGTACTAGCATCCTCCTCCCCGCCTCCGCGAGGGCGAGCACATGATGTTCTTGGCCACCCAGCTGAACGAAGAAGATATCCATTCAATGTCATATATTCCTGCATATGTTCTTTTCTTAGGCATTCAAACAAACAAGCTATGTGCAGTAGCGATAGGTCTAGAGGGAGCTTGGCTTTGAGAACTTCTTTGCCTCTTACATAGTCTAAATTATGTAGCATACAACGTACCATAAACATACATCCATTACAGAGTTTGACTCAGCCAATATAGTCTAAGGCTACGTTTCGTTAGCACGTTTTTCAAACTGCTAAACGGTACGTTTCGTGAGAAAACTTTAAGTTGCTTTAAAAAATCAAACAAATCTATTTTTTAAGTTTGTAATAATTAAAATTTAATTAATTATGTGTTAATGATCTATCTCGTTTTGCGTGCTAGGATAAGTTAAGCCGCATCTGTCAGAACGAACGCAGCCTAAACATACATACATTACATAGTTTTAAATAACTCCAAAGAAAGCATAGTCTGGCATACAACTCAATGCCATAGGTGACATCTGCAAGGGCCTAGTAGGGCATCCTTGGCAGGGGCGCATCTGTTGCCCTGGGAAGCCTGCGTGGGTAACAGCACACGAGTTACAAACTGATTCAACAAGATAGGTAAAAAGGATAAAAACTAGCATAGGACCATCCGTTTACCATTTTGCTACAATTATTGTCTCAAGTTTCGCAAAGTATCTTAAACACTCTCTCTCTCTCTCTCTCTCTCTCTCTCTCTCTCTCTCTATATATATATATATATATATATATATATATATATATATATTACATTACCGTGAAACTCCTTCTATAGCACTCAACTTTTTTTTGCTACTGAAGTTATATTACGTGCACTAAGAATTCCTGCAAAACCAAAACAAATTCCCACAAGCTGTGCATCATTGTTGAACGCTGGTGATCCGTAACATGAAATATCATGCGCTGAGCAGGTATGGTTGAAACCTCCAACGAAAAGTGACCTTATTATAAGACAGAAAAAGACCTTTAAATATCACAAGACCAATTTAAAGTAAAGAAAAACAACAGTTTAGAGATATAAAACTACGAGATATTTCCAGGAGTTAACACATGGTATTTCTGATGATAGCTATAGGTGTGAACCTCTTGCAATTCTTTAAGGTCCCCTTCAGCAAACTCAACCTCCTCTAAATAAGTTGTTGATCATTAGTGAAGTTACGACATTCGAGTACAGCAATGCCATTACCTACTGCCAAGCATCTTGAAATTGGTACTTGAGCTTGATTTGGAAATATCACTTTTCCCTAATCAGAGGCAAATTCTTCATCCACTATAATAACAGTGTGTTGTGCTTTACAAGCGACAACAACACCATCTCGAGTAATAGGAATACGTCTTGACCTCTAAACTATCTAACATAAAAATATGTGTATTAAACTATATAACATAAAATATATGTATCTATAGACAGTAAAACTAAACAATATTTATAGTGTATTATGACCATTATATTCATAACAAATGTCACTATCCAATCTTACCATAAAATTGATATTTATACGACTATCTTTATCATTATGTTCTGCTCGAGTGGACAGCTACTCAAATTTCGGTCAGGAGCTACAACAAGAAGATGATATCAATTTGATAAGAGGAACGCCGGGATTGGGTGGTGCTTCACACTATTCAACATCAGTAAACCCTTCATTGCTATCACGAGAAAAGGATTCGAGCTCGGGCACTCGAGAAGGAGACTACTGTAACGCTCTGAAAATCATCTTAATTAAAAATTATCATGGATAAATGGAAATACAAGAATACACTAGAAAAATTTTGTTTGAGAAAAGAGTTTGAATAAAATTTTAAAATTTCCAATATTAAAAATCCCGAGTTTAAATCTTTAAATAAATACTTTGATGCATTTATATTCCAGGGGTTTTATTAGAGTATTTTAAGCGTTTGGGTATTTATAATATTAAATTCTTCGTGTTTCGTGGTGGCATTTACTTCCGGTAAATTCCCCATGAATTAATAAACCCTCTGAAATTTTCTCGGAATTTTCGGAGCTATAGATTTAATTTTAATGGGATAAAGATTATTTCAGTAATTAAATAAATATAAAATGAAATCCCCTTTTCTTTTCCCCTATTCGGGTCATGCCTGTTTCAGTCCTTTGAAGTCTCCTCGTCCATCGCGAACTCAAACTCCCTTTTTCTTTTAGGGTTTTGTGTCGTTCCCGGAACCCTAAAGCCTCCTCGAAATCTCAAATCTGAAATTCCCGGGTTTAGTATTTACCAAAACCCCTTTTCCGTCGAAACAAATCCAAATCTCCAATCGTCTAAGATTTCTTCAAATTTCAGTCTCAATAAAACACTCTTGTCAGTCTTTAATTCCGGAATATTTATAATATTCAAAATATTCCATTTTTCCGATTCCCGAGAAAATACTCTAATTTTCCACATCTCCAAAATACCCATATATTTTGGAAGTTCAATTATGCCTCGAATATTCCGATCACTCGACCTCTGCGAAATAAGTTTCAATATTCTAATATCCTCCACTCGCTAATCCTCACCGAACATTCTTTGATTTCCATATATATATATATATCCCAATATTCGTGACACTCCAAAATTTCGAACTTTTCCCCAATTTCCATTATTCTTAATTATCCTTTAAATCCTAAAATATAAATCCCAAATTTGGAGAACTCCAAAAAAATCCCCACCTTTTCTCCTTTTTCTTCTTCCATTTTTTTTCTTTCTCCTTTTCTTTTTCTCTCCTTCTTCTTTCCAGTTTCCTCCCTCCTATTCACTTTCTTCTTCTCTGGTTCTCTCTCTCTCTCGGACGAATGGCCAGCCCCGAGCCGGCCTGGCCTACCCCATCGCTCGGCCTGCACTGCCTAGGTCCACCCCGCCGCCGGCCCTCTCGGCCCGCGCCGCCCCGGACTCCCTCTCCTATAAAGCCTAAGCCGCCGCCCCTCGCCTTTGTGCCCTACACCGCCGCCAGCTCCTTGTCACCACCCTTTGCCTCTGCTAGGCGTGGTCGCCGCCGCTGGAGCGCACAGTGCCACCATCGCCATGCCTCTGCCCCGTGGCCGTCTGGCTCCGCTGCCCTTGCCGCACAGCTCTGCTGCTCTAGCCACGCCACCGTCGCCGTTCCAGTGCCGCCATAGCATCGCCGTGTTGCCCCGGCGTCGCCACCCAACGTCGCTGCCGGTCGTCGTCGTCGGTGGTTTTGCCGCTAGTGAGCCCATGCCCTACTGGTGCCTCTTTCCTTTCCCCATCGTCGTCGTCGTCGGCATCGCTGTTGTCATCTACACCGGCACCGTTCCCCTTGTCTAGTCTGGCGGCCGTGAATCGTCGCCCATCCTCCTCTGCCTCCTATTCATCATCGTCATTTTTTTTCGCCCGACGCCGGCCTCCATCCGTCCCCAATCTGCCGCTGCCGTGGATAGCCATGTCGCCCTTCTGCCGTCGTCGTCTGCCGTCACCGTCAGCCTCGTTGTCTCGACGCCGCCTTCCCGTCATCCTGCCCATCGCCGTCTTCGGTTCTGCAACGAGCCACCGAGGTCGCTGCTGTTGCTGAACCGCCACTGCCGGTTCGCCGTCGACGTCCTCCATTCCTTCGGTCGCTCGTGCCGTATCCCCTCCCCCTGTGCCGTGACAGATAGGCCCCACCGACGCCTCTCCCTCCCCTATGACGGACACGTGGGGCCGCACACAGTGACTCGATCAACAGAGGTCATCCAATCTACAGATCCAATCTAGATGGTTCGATCTCCATAAACTATCCTGAGCCAAACCACAACTGTCGGATTCCCAAGATCATATTGGGGTCATCAGTTTTCTTTAATCCAGATTCATGCCACGTCAACCCTAAATCCACCTCGGATGTCACCTCCCTCCTCCCTGCCTATGTGGCAGTACATATGGGTTGGTCCACTACAGCCATCCATCCTCTGTTCCATAAACCAAGTCTACCTTAAGCCATGTCTATGATAGCGGGTCCCACTCAATTACCCCTCCCAAAAATAATCCCTTTATTAATTAATTTCCGATGGAATATTCTAGGGAATATTCTTTTCCAACTTTTTTCGGATTTATTCCGAATTCAATCTTCCAAAAGCCGTATCTTTTCCGTTTGAACTCCGATTCGACCCGTTCTTCTTCCTAAATTCATCTAAAATTATAATCTACTTGTTTATATACTTTTTATATATTATTTATTTAGAGTTTCTTAGGATTTTATCGTTTTGCGTGTAGTTACGTATAATCGTTGTTTCGGAAGATCGCGGAGTCTATGGAAGAGGTTGGAAAAGCAATTGAAGACGTTTCGATTGCAAGGCAAGTCACATGACAATCTCCTTGAGCATGTTGATCCCATTTGCTAAATCTATTTTATTTTAACATTATTGCATGCAACGCTTTTAAATGTCATTATATGGGTATTTATTTATTATCCTATGATCCTTGACTATTATGGCCATGTTGATATTGATTCCTTTACTTTAATACCTCGGGTAATAATATTGACTAGCTGGATGTTTAATTATTTATCTGACTAGATTATTTAGGATTTTGCTTAGCCAATGCCTAGAAATTATAGCGTCATTTTATGTGGTGAAACAATTCAAACATCAATGACCCTTTAATGTTAAATGGCTATATTTTCACGACAGTGAGTCGTGTTTGATTAATTAACTATGTCAAATAAAACTTGATTGATGATGGGTTGTGAATACCAGGGTTGTGATTATTGCTAGTAGTGCTCATGACAGTTAAGAACCAGTTCGCGGACTACTTGTTGCGAAGCATTTACCGTACTAACCACAAGCTAGAATGGGTAATGGCTAGATCCGTAGTGTAGCAAGTTTAACACGATGCACCATGGTGTGTTGTGGCTGTGTCAATAAGACCACCATGGCTGTGTCAATAAGTCCATGTTTTGGACGCTGAATCGTCTCCATGTTGGGTGCCTAATTAGTTCCTACCGGAGACTGGTGGTTCGGTGGGTGCTGTTCTGTTGGGCGAGTTGCATGAAAGGTCTTGTCATGATTTCCCCTTTGCAGTACCATGGTAGTATTTCGAGGCATGGTGACATGTATGGAATCGTGTCTTGTGGGTAAAGTTGTACACCTCTGGCCAGAGTAAAACTATTCGAATAGCCATGCTCGCGGTTAATGAGCGAGCCTAGCAATATTTCTGTGATTAGTCCCACACTGCTTAATGATGATGATAAATGGTGGAAATTTGATCGCTCCAGTTTGGAGGGTTATGGTTTTGGGCCTGAACTGCATTGGAGCATTGTTCAGAGATTGGTTCAATGCTAATAACAATTAAAATACACTGTTTTTAATGGTTTTTAAATGCAAAAGTTTAAACTGTTGTTTACGCAAATAAGCCATACTATGCTTTTTCTTTGGTATCATGTTGTATTACATTGCATTTCCTAGTTTGGCTTGTTGAGTACAGTGGGTGATACTCAGTCTTGCATTATTGTAATCATCAAAGTAAAGCCTTAGCGAGGAGGAGAAGTTGGTGTTTGGCTTATACCCCAGTTGAGCTGTCTGTGGCTTGGTGCTGAAGCTACGCTAGTTGCCGTTCCGCTGCTATTTCTTCTGTGTAAGGACTAAGTGTCTCTGTTGTAAGTATTTATCGTTATTTCGTTTTGGTTATGTTTATCAAATTGTCGATTTGTGTATCTTGGCTAATTCCTGGACGAGAATTTATTGCACAAATTAATTTTAAAAATTCTGATGAATTTCTGAGCGTGATAACTATGTTGTACGAAGAGTATAGAATCAAGTCAATTGTAACAAACTTTTACCTAAACGGGAGCCACACTACAGGTTGAGGAGGTGAATAGAAAGATCCACACTGGACGTATTCCTAGTATACCTGAGAAGGCCCAACTTTGATTGAACGTGGTGGCAGAAACTGGTCAACCACGGCCGACAAACGTCCTGAGCAGGTGGAGAACGCTCTCCCATGCCAAGGTGGTGCTGAACTGATTGCAACTCATCCCACATTTCATCCATCATGGCATTGGTGGCCATGAGAAGGGTCACATGTGCTAAAATCTTCTTAATCTGCCACCAAAATCAAATTAGAAGCCTAGATGCACTTTTAAAATGAGCATACACTCTCACATCTGATAACTGAAACCCAAAGCCTATGTAAACTGCTCATGGGTGAATCTCACTATCTCCCCTCTAAACATAGCTGATTTGTCAGGAGCAATCCAGAGAGAAGTGAAGATCTGGAAGATATGCTCTGGCTCAAAGAAATGATCCACTGTGACCAAGTGAAGGACATGGGTTCGCACTGTAGGTTGAATGCTAGTTACACTCAAATGGCTCGGCTTCTAAAATCTCTATTCTACATTTTTTTTTAGCTGTGACAACCGGCCACAAACTTCCAGGTTGGCAACAATAAATTTGTAAATACACTTTTAATACAACATTGCCACCAACACATGAGTCAGTACCTCTCAAGTTAGAAGGTCCCACATTCTTGCGACTATCATGTAGGAGTACTATCAACTTTCCAAATATAAAACTATGCATCACAACCAGACCCCAAAATTCCAAGCTGGCATAGACACATTGAGTCTATAGAGGAGAAGGAAGTACTCCCTCTAGTTATAAATATTTAACATTTAGGATAAGGCTTCATTAAACTTTTGAAACTTTTACCATCTATTTTGTATTAGAATAAATTCATAGAATCTAATGAATTTATGATATTATGATAGAATTTTTCAAGGCATCTACACGAACCATTTCTTTTGTTTTTAAACTAAGTATTTAAGAAATCATTAAATGGTCAAAGTTCTAAAAGGATGACCAAAGCTTGTCCTAGAGGTCAAATATTTATGACTAGAGGGAGTAACTTTATAGAGTAATTCAATCTAAATGCTACATGAAGAACATAAGCCAATGACAAATATGGAGACCTTCCACAATTAGAAGGATCTTGCCTCGTTATCAGTGTCATGTATCATCATTTAAATCTACAAATTTGCTAGCCGATAACAATAAATTGGTATATATAGCTTTTAAACTCGGCGTCAGCTGTGACTCAACTATAAAGGTCTTAGGGGCTACTGTGGAGGCCATGTGCCTCGAGAACCTCAAGGTAGGCAATACGGCCACTCAGCTAGAGGGTGGGCCAGCCCATGTAATTAGGGATATAGTAGAACTCAGCTTCATGTAACTTTGCATGACAAGAAAAGGGATAGAGTCCTAGCCTGTCACTCTATGTTCTTAGAGGGAAATATTTTGGTCGAGTTTGACTGGAATTCCTACCTTGTAACCTTGCTTCCTCGGTATATAAGGAGAGACAAGAAGCCCCCTAGGGCATACAGAATCTCACCAGAGAATACAGCGAAAGCAATACATCACAACTGAAAGTAGGGTATTATCTCACCCTGAGGGCTTGAACCAGTATAAATCTCGTGTGTCCCTTCGAATCCATCGAGTTTTGGTCTGACGACTAGCCCCATATAATTATTGTTGTGTTGACGCCGAAAATTGCCGGGTCCCGGTTCGGCGTCTGGGTGACACGCGAAGGCCTGGGAGATTTGCTTCACTCCAGTGCAGGTCCTAAAGTTTGAGGTTCGTAGGCGTGCCAGTCAATTTGACCCTGTAATTGACAAGGAGGAAAATATTAGATCAATGAGCCAATCGGCTGGAAGCCGATCTAGACTCGTTTCATCAGCCGATGGCCGATGCACACTGTAGCACTTACACATCGGCTTAGGTCCGATGACGGCAAGAACAATAATGTAATAATAAACAAATGTCATGCTAGCCGATCATCGAAGGGATATTCGAAAACCGGCTATAAGCTGGATAAAATAAACAAGTATAATGCATAAATAAATCAAATAGATCCTAGCTGATCATGATCTAGTGTTACTGGTATTGTTATGAAGGTATGCCAGCACCCGGGCCCTTGCTCCCAAGATCTTCGTCCGCTATCCGGGCCCATATACTGGTCCTTACCCGGGCTCATGCCCGGGCCCTTACCTGGGGTCGTGCCCGGGAACCTGCTTGTACTTGTGCTTGGATCGGCAGAATAAACCCATCGGCTAGCCCTTAACCGATTGTGACAATAATACAGGCAAGAACATATAATAAAATATGCAATAACGCAAATCACAAATAATTGATAAGCTAGCCGACCGCTTAACGAAGCGAACACAGGATAAAACAATAAATAAATGTAATCGGCTTTAACAGGTAACTTATCGGCTAAGCGCTCCGATAACACCATCGCACAACACCATCGGCTTATTAAGAGTAAAGCTATTATTGTCAGTCTAGTAGATCGGACCTAACCGTTGCAGCACAGACCGATAACGATAACAATGCCTCAATGAGCCGATAGATATAATGCGATCGTGATGAAAATAACTTACCGGCTATGCGCTCCGATAAAACGTCTGCACACGATGCATCGGCCTAGCAGGATCGACTTATCACTAGCAGTTCAGTAGGTCGAACCTAACCGATGCAGCACGAACTGGTGATAAATCGCTCCCAGCAAGTCGATACAGCCTGTGCACGCGTGATGTGATATACCTAATCAATCTATGAGATCAAACTGAACTGATGCAGCCATAGATAAAGTAAATATATCGTGGTAAGCCGACTACCATAAACCAACTAGAATATCGGACCTAACCGAGGAAGTCCTAGCCGATTGGTAGTCAGTGTGACGAGACTTACCCTCTCGCAGGAGTTCGGACCTAACCGATGCAGCCCGGCTCGAGAAGCAGGATCCCGTCGAAGGGGTGGCGATGCGCCGAGTTTGTATTGATCGTTGTGATAGATTACAAGGTCCCCGGGCATACGTATATATACCCCGAGTTACATGAGTCCTTATAGGACACGATATATGATTTCCTATCTATAACAGAAAACGCTAACGAGGCCTGACCGGACACGAGGTCAGGTTTCCTAAAAAGAGATAAACCTTTTCCTAATAACTATAGTAATTAACTGCCACGCGCGGTCTTCACGGCTCCTTCTCAGACTCGGTCTGCTTCTTGGATCAATTTCCATTATCCGACTGCAACCGTCCTCTTGACCGAATCTGATACAGGTCCTTACCAAATTTTGGCGTTAACACATGCCCCCCAATTTCGGAGTTCTTCTGTAGGATTCCGAAATTCTTCCAACTTTGGGCCTCTAGATTTCTCCCATACCGAGGCGGCCCAAGATAGCCCACTTGCCATAAATGTTTGAAACAGTGCCAACGGCCTCAATTCCCGCTCGGCTGTCATACTTTATAAAAACGCTTCGTCTTCTTGCCCTCTTTTTTATACTTTCACATCACCAGAGCACCACCGCTTCATCTTCCACATCCTCACCAAGCTCTAGCGAATCTAGACGAATTACTGCAGCCTCTCTCTCCGTCCGTCGACCCCTGCAACCTCTCCTATTTCCGCGATGGCAACAGCATCTGCAGTTCCTGAGGTAATCTTTTCACCCGATTATTTTTTCCCAATCTGCAATCTGTACGAACCCGATTTGCCATGTTCTTCACCTGTTCTTCGTCGTTCTTGTCTACTGTAGCATCTTAGAGCCCAGATCTTGATTCCGGCCGCCGATTACCCCTGCTTTTTCTATCATGGCCCCATGGGCAGCGAAGATCCCACCGATTTCATCAGTGCCGAAACCCAACGCACTCCCTTCAAGAACTCGGCCATGTTGGTCAGTGACTGGACCAACAGCTTCAGGTCCTGGCCGAGCAGATTGCCCGGATGGAGAGACTGGTACATCAGAGTATCGGCTGCAAAGAGGATCTATTGGGAAGAATCTCACATCGGCCACTGCATCAACCTCTCCTTGGCCGATATGGAAAGGAATGAATCTCTGCTCGCATCGGCCTCGTACTTCTGGTCTGATGCTCTCAATGCCTTTCTGTTTGGTCATGGGCCGATGACCCCTGCTCTGCTGGATGTGACCATGCTCACCTGCCTGGATACTACAAGCTACATCAATCCCTTCAAACTCCGGTTCAAGCCTGCCCACCGGCTTCAAACAAAAAACATCGGCGGCTGGTCTAGGTATATATCTCTTCACAACAAAGGAATTGGTCCGGTTGATGATCGGGAGCATGTCGCTTTTCTGAACTTGTGGTTAGAACGGTTCGTCTTTGGTGGCGCAACCCTCGGCCCGACGACCAACATGCAATGCCTGGCAGAGTGCTTGGCCGATAGGAAACAAATTCCGTTAGGGCACTATCTCCTTGGCGCCACCTACCAGCTGCTTCATCAGGTGGCAACTAAGCTATCGGCCGGCCAGCCCGTCGGCCACATTGGGGGTCCTTGGTGGTTCGTACAGCTCTGGCTTAATGTTTACACCTCCAAGGCCATCCCAGAAACTTCCCTCCTCAAGCAATCCTTCCCAGCTGATTACCCAGAAGATCAAGACCCCATCTACCGCCGATGCATCTCTATGGGTGAGGCTGCATCGGCCCTTTCTGGCGGCAAGATATCCCCTGCTGAAGTTAGTCAGTGGTTCAAGGGGTTTTATTATGGCTTTACCAGGGATGCTACTCTTTGGTTTGCTTACAATGACGCATCATCATTCGAGATGCCTTCCAACTTTGATCCACTCAAAGCTCTGAACGATGATCAATCTAAAACCATATTCCTATCGGCCATCAGTCCTTGCCTGCTGCCAACCGGCTTTTCTCTGGGCCGAACTCAACCATCGTATGAGTTCTACCACCCATCAACCAGCTCCCGTCAACTCGGCCTTGGCCAGCTTCCGATCGGCCTGTTCTTCACCGACAAACTCCAGGCTCGGGGCACGGTCAGCAGCGCCCTGGAATATGATCGGCTGCGGTCTTTGACAGACTCCCTCCTGCTAGGCGCTGCCACCGAGGTGTACGTCTGCACTGCCAACACCAAGCCTTTTGTCCGATGGTGGTCGGAATGGAAAAAACATCTGTTCTGCTTAGCGCCCACTTGTTATTGCTCCTGTCTGGATGCCGACTATGTTGAATCTGACAACGAGGTAACTCTCGCAAGCTTCAAATATCATCCTCAATCGTCTCTGACCCTTACTTTGCAGGCCGCCAGCGTCGAGCCCCCATCAACAAGCAACAGCGGTCGGCCGATTCTGTACCAACCCTCATCAGCCGCTCCGAACTTAGGACGCGACGCTCCATCTCCATCGGCTCTTCTCAAGGCGCCTCGGCCGATGGGACAAAAGCGGAAGAAGTTAGCACACCGTCCCTCTTTGAAGAAGCAGAAGACCGATGTCGATGTTGCTACCACAACGCCATCTTCTCCCCAGACCACATCGGCTCCTTCTTCCCCTCAGGTACGCGCCAAATTGAACATTATTCCTCGATTTCTCATTTATTTTACCAGTTTCATTTTCAGCTTGAGTCATCGGCTCCAGAACCCCAACATTCTTCTGACATCCTTCCAAGCACCGAGCCGATAGCTTCTCCAGCTCCCCCTCTTTCAGCACCAAGTCCTCCAGCCATCAACGAGACTGCTTCTATTCCATCGGCTGACATCGGCCCCTTTGAAGAACAACCCACTCATCCCACCGAAGTCGATGTTACCCGATCTGCCGACGTCCTTCCTCAGGTAACCTTTGTCATGCTCGTACTTTGCTTCTAATCTCTTATTGATCACCTTTCCGATACCAATTTCGCAGTCCTTGACCGACTTGTTCTCCTTCGACATCGGTCAATATCTGGAGGTAGAAGAAGCTACAGCCACCAGTGCAGCCTCCAAACCGTCCTTCTCAGCCGATGTGCGCGAGTATTTAACAAGCATCATCAGTCGGCTGGAAAATCCAATCGATGCACTGGTAGAAGACTGCGGGCCAATCCGAGCAAGATTTGCAGACATCGAACACCACCTGCCCGAAGAGCTCGTTGATGCATTGACCCCTGCAGCATACCTGGAATCTCATAGGTTTAAACTTATCAAGCTCAGACAGCGTATAGCCGATCGTGCTGACCAATAGAAGATAGCCCAAGACATCCAAACCGATCGGCTATCAGCCCAGATAAACAAGAAGAAACTTGATGACATGGCAGCTGTCCCCCAAAAACTTCAATCCAAGCTAAATCAACTGAAGAAAAAGGAAGCCGATTTGCTGGGAGAACTTGAAAAAGTTCGCAAGGATCTTGAAGACACAGAATCCCAGCTCATCGGTCTGCCGCAAGCCATCCAAGATCAAGAAGCCAAAGTCGCAGCAGCAGTGCGCCAAGTCATCCATCGGCGCAAAAGCTTGAAAGTCATCCCAGGCTCTGATGAAGACGATATCCGGGCCATCAATGAAATTGATCAGATCCGTCTGCGCGCAATCGAAACTATCCGAAAGTTTTTGTAAGCCTTAAACCTTTATAACTGACGATTTTCCGGAACATGCCGATCACCCTTCTGCTGTCATGTAACCAGATCGGCTCTGCTACTCATCTCTCTCATCCCTGATAATTTTTCTGCTTATTTTAATCTAAAGGCGATATCAATTGATATCGGCTGTCTTTAAGCGACGTATAAAAACATCGGCTTTCCGAATTGCTTAGAAATCGGCTGTACTTAACCGATTTAAGAATTGATCCAAACGCTAGGGTAGTATTTCTTGAGATATTTTCCATTAAGTGCTTTAGCAAACTCCGTCCCGTCAAGATCTTCTAATATATATGCGTTACCAGGCACACAGCGATTAATCCGATAAGACCCTTCCCAATTAGGCAACCATTTTCCGAACTTATTATCTCTGGACCCGATCGGCAAAATCAACTTCCACACAAGGTCCCCCTCGGCAAACGACTTATTCACCACCTTTTTGTTGTAATGCCGAGCTGTCCTAGCCTTATTCTCCTTGATTCTTTCCAGCGCTCTCAACCGATTCTGAGCTAAATCTTCAAGTTCATCTGCCATCAAGTTATAATAATCATCGGCCGTCAATTGATTCTGCAAAGAAAGTCTTCTAGAGCCGATGTTAGTTTCCCATGGTAAAACCGCCTCATGTCCATATACCAACTGATACGGCGGTACCCGAGTAGACCCGTGGCATGCCATCCGATAGGCCCATAGTGAATCGGCTAATGTAGAATGCCATCGCCGTGGCTGCTCATCAATTTTCCGCTTAATCAACTTGATCAAACTCTTGTTGGAAGCTTCTGCTTGCCCATTGGCTTGAGCATAATAAGGCGATGAATTTAATAACTTGATTCCCATACTGGCAGCAAACTGTTGAAACTCATCAGAAACAAAAATAGACCCCTGATCAGTAGTTATCGTCTGAGGAATCCCAAACCGATAAATGATATGCTCCTTGATAAATTCAATCGCTTCTTTGGACGTGACCTTCTTCAAAGGAATTGCCTCTACCCACTTGGTGAAATAATCTGTTGCTGCCAATATAAACTTATGTCCCTTACTTGATGGAGGAAAAATCTGGCCGATCATATCAATTCCCCATCCTCTGAACGGCCACGGTTTGATGATAGGATTCATAGCCGATGCCGGTGCCCGCTGTATATTTCCAAACTTCTGACAATCTTGACATCCTTTTGTGGGTGCCATGGGCCCCGGGTACCTCATGACAAGCATATGGGCCACTCGGACAGAGGATGGGCCTAGCCTTGTAATTAGAGATATAGCTAGATTCGGCAGACTTCGCCTTGTATAGAAAGGAATATACAGTCCTAGTCGGGTATGTTATATCTCTAAGGGGAGATCTAGTCGTAATCCGATGGGGACTCCTACCTTGTAACCCTGTCCCCCAGTATATAAGGGGAGGCAGGGCGCCCCATGAGGGCAGGAGCACACATAAGCTCAAAGGTTGAGTTGGTTCACCAGAATCACCACCACAAATCCTCAAAGGAATACATATACATGGACGTAGGGTATTACCGTCACATCGAGGGCCTGAACCAGTATAAAATCTCCCTGTGTTCCTTTGCAATCCACCGAGTTTTACATCGCCGACCTAGCCCCATATATTTATTGCCGGTGTAAAACATCGACAGTTGGCGCGCCAGGTAGGGCTTCGGCGCGATCTACATCTACAAGCTCAATGGATCCAGCAACCGAAGTCGACGGCGCAAACTCCCCCCCGGAGATACAATCGCATTCAGAACCTTGACTTCGTCGCCCGACCAGATCGGCAATTCTCACCCCGGCCGACACGGACCCCGATCCAACCGGCCGAGGAACCAGCTGACTCCGCGCCAGTCGGCCATACGACGCTGCGGCAATCTTCGATGACATGCTGCCGGCAATCTCCAATACGCCGAGTCCAGGGACAACTCTTCCTTCAGTGTTCGACTCGGACTCGGTTCTGAGCCGGCCGAGATCGGGCGAGAAGGAAGAGATCGTCAACTTCCCGTTCGGACTCGGCGACGTCGCGGATATCTACAATCTACATCCGACGCGGCAAACCCGATCCCCTGGAGTTCGACTCGGATACGGCTCCGAGCCGCTCAGAGATCGATCTAGGGAGGTCGGAGTTGTAAATCACCCCATCAACTATTCCGACTACGACTCTCAGTCGGACTACGACTCCCAGTCGGATTCCGACTCCAAGTCGGATACCAGCTCGGCAAGCTTCACTCCGCCGCGAGAAATTTTCATGGCATCCAGAGGCTCTACTCCTACTCAGGAATCACGCCGACTACACGAACAACAAGAGGAGGAGGCCTGCCGATTGCGAGAACAACAGGAGGAAGAAGCAGACGCCTGCGCCCGCAACGACGGCCTACGCAAGGCTGGGCAACCGCTCAGCACAAATCCTCCAAACAAAAGTCGGCGACCACGACGTCTTCGTCAGCCACAACAAACATCGTGGCCGCCGCAACCCTACTGACACGATCCCGCTTGGGCCTGATCACCAGGCCACCCCGACCATCGCAAGGATAAAAGCCATGCTTACCGCTGCTGCATGTCAGCAGCACCAACAGTCGGGCGATACCCTCATACCGACCAATCGGTCGCATCCCCAATGGCAGTCCCGTCTACCTCAAAGCGACGCCGAGCGGCCGGCTCTAGTCGGCTGCCACGGAGTCACGCCAAACGTCACTCGGCAACCCAAACAACAACCGGCAACGTCGAATGACCGTCGGGACAACCGGGATCTCCGAGGCAACTATGGCGTGATCTTCGGCAGGACACCAATGCTCGGCGCGCGAACGAGAAGAAGACGAGCGACACCAACTGGAAGACAAGAACGAGTGCGTTTCGGCTCCACCACGAGCGGTTTTGCCGCCGTAGTCGGGGTCGGAGTCCTCATGAAGACGAAGGCATACCGGCCTTCACCCAGGAACTACGACAGGTCGACTGGCCGTCGGGCTTTAAGCCTGCAGGCATCAAAAATACGATGGCAAGACCAATCCCGAGTCTGGCTCACGGTCTACACTCTGGCGATTCGAGCAGCTGCGGGGAAACAAAGTCATGGCTAACTACCTCCCAGTCGCTTTAGCCGACTCAGCGAGGACATGGCTAGTAGGACTTCCCAAGCAATCAATCGCTCCTGGGGAGAACCGGAACGCTTCATCGCCAACTTCCAGGGGACATACGAGAGGCCATCTTCCGAGTACGACTTATATCAGTTGCAATCAAAGGAACGAGTCTCTTCGTGACTTCATCAAGAGGTTTTCTGAGAAGAAGAACTCAATCCCAACGTCAAGGATGAGGTCGTCATCGCCGCCCTTTCGAAAAGGAGTCAAAGACACCTCGTTCATCGACAAATTCACGCGGAAGCCTCTCAACTCTGTCAAGGCCCTATTCGACATGGCAAACAAGTACGCCGACTCGGTCCACGCTGTTGCTGTACTTCTCGATGACAAGTCCACCTGACAGAAGAAACGGGACGCACCGACAACGCGGTCCCAACTAAAGCCGGGAATCGCAAAACGCAAGTCAGACGGCTCCATTGTGGCAGTCGGTCACAACCGCCTTCGACCTTCAACAACTGAGGATTATCAGAACAACAAGTGACATGCTCGGGGGCTCAAGCTCAAACACGAGGATGGCATCCCCACTCCAAAATACCGAACAGCTAAGTCGCTTTCTGATAAACATCTCTCCTCACTCGGCCTTGCTAGTGCCACAGCCGCTTACTAATAGGTGTAATAACTGCTAATAGGTGTATAAGCGTGCGCATTTTAACCTTTTTTCGCGTTGTTTGCTTCTTAAATGATTACGAAAAACTCGAGTTAGCATAAATCTCTCGATCCCGTGATTAACTCTGCTCCATGTGTAAGACGAACTCTTAAGTCACCCAAAACGCGTGCCTGGGGAAGGGAGAGCCATGAGCCAACTCCCGACGCTGTAGGGGGCTATGACTAGTCGTCTGCAGTATTACACAGCCGGTGCTTAAACGTGAAGGGGTGCAACTACTCGAGGAAATTAATATCAACAAGAGGAAGAACATCGTTTACATACATTGTAAAATACATTTTAGTTTCGGCGTGATTATTTTTTCATCATCAGTTCGATGCTACTCATCCGAGTGTACCTCTCCCTCGGTGTGCCTTTATATATTGCAGGCCCAGCTCTCGGATATGCGTGGACAGGGGGAACTTGCTTTCAGGGCTTCGAGCCTATCTCCTACGCTCGGGGCTGGACAAGTCTGGCCGAAATACACTCGGGAATGCTCCATGAGGGCTACTTACCGAGTACTTGCGCCAGTCTGGGACGTCATCTTCCCCGACTACGCTCCATGGGAGCTACAATCGGCCCCCGGCGCCAGTCGGGGCTGTGTACACTCGGCTAAGTAGGGTACGCCCCATGAGGGTCGCCAGCCCGAATCCTACGCTAATGCTAGGTTCGGGTACCTTATTTGGCCGCAACTCTGTCAGGTTGGGTAGCCCCATAAGGGTCGTTAGCCGAATCCTTATGCTATATGCAAGGTTCGGGTGTGCCTAGCTTGGCTATAACTTCTGTTAGATAGGGTACGCCCCATGAGGGTCACGCTAGCCGAACCCTCTGCTAATGCAAGGTTCGGTACCTTGTTTCGGCTTTTACCCAAGTCAGAGAAGACTTATATCGTCAAAGTGCATCCGGAGTTCTCATGCACTGTGTCACACCTGAGGAGGGCAAGCAGATCCTGCAACATACCACTGGGCTTACGTGGCAACCAGTTTTGCATCCAGAACGTAAGTCGGAAAGGCTTGCGAATAAGGATTTCTCTGGCTGATGTGGCGGTTACCAACACCAAAAAACTCATCCTGACATGCGATGGATGATACTTCTCTAGAGCTATGCTGGATAGGTCGGCTCAGGCCGGCTTATTTGGTAGCAGCCACCAAGATATGAGTTCCTACAGTAGCATGCTCCATGTGGGCCGCCCGCAGGCTGAGTTGAAATTATAGCGCTGGTGCTACCCACAGGAACCGATGAGGTAAACAGATATGCTTCATGAGAGCCTTATTGCTAAACATATTATGTTTTTGGGTATCTGTCTTATCCGCCACCAGGTCTCGAGGATACATCCTTACAAGGATCACAAGCTGGTCTTCATTGAAATTGGAGATGCAGGTAATCTCTCTCGAGTACACCTAACCACTTTGTAATGGATTTATTTTTCATACAGTGGTACTCGGCCTAAAATGCGTGGCACCAGTTGCCATGAGCAGCATTATTGCTGAATGACGCGGATGAGTCTAACTTTCGAGTAGTACACTATCGGGAGAGACTATAAATTCTCATTCCCGCTGACATGACGCGGATGAGTTCTAACTTTCGAGTAGTACACTACTCGGGAGATGACTATAAAATTCTCATTCCCGTGACATGAACGGGGATGAGTCTAACTTTCGAGTAGTACACTACTCGGGAGAGACTATAAAATTCTCATTCCCGCTGACATGACGCGGATTGAGTCTAACCTTCGAGTAGTGCACTACTCGGGAAAGTTTTACTATAAACAATCTTCCGCTGACGACTGAAGAGTCTAACTTCCGAATGGGACGCCACTGGGAAAGGACTATAAACACCTTTTTCCAGCTGACATGAAGCCTGAAGAGTCTGATTTTCGAGTAGTATACTACTCGGAGAAAGACTATAAACACCTCTCTTTCCAGCTGACATGACGCTGAAGAGTCCATATACGAGTAGCATCCTACTCGGCAAGACTATAAACACATTCCGACTGACATTGAAGTCGAGAGTCCTATATACGAGTAACTCCTTACTCGGTCAAGACTATAAATATATTCCGGTTGACATGATACCGAAGAGTCTCATATACCAGTAGTAATCTACTCGGGAAAGACTACCAAGGTTAAAGATCTTCTGAACCTTTCATGATTAATTGTCTTCACAATTAAGCACAAAGTCGGGGGCTACACCTAATAGGTGCGCCTATTCGGCGCACACTATTTCCAACATCTACATCGAGACCTTCATTAGCCTCGCCGCCAAGCTGACATGAAGCAGGACTCGGGGAGAAGCAGCACTCAGACAAAGAGTACTCGGGAGCAATGCACTCGGGAAGACTTCACCGTGGAGGATGAGCACTCGGCATCAGCTGTGACTCAACTATGAAGGTCTCGGGGCTACTGTGGGTGCCATGGGCCCCGGGTACCTCATGACAAGCATATGGGCCACCTCGGACAGAGGATGTGGCCTAGCCTTGTAATTAGAGATATAGCTATGGATTCGGCAGACTTCGCCTTGTATAGAAAGGAATATACAGTCCTAGTCGGGTATGTTATATTCTCTAAGGGGAGATCTCCTAGTCGTTAATCCGATAAGACTCCTACCTTGTAACCTGTCCCCCAGTATATAAGGGGAGGCAGGCGCCCCATTGAGGGCAGGAGCACACATAGCTCAAAGGTTGAGTTGGTTCACCAGATCAACACCACCAAATCCTCAAAGGAATACATATAAACTGGACGTTAGGGTATTTACCTCACATCGAGGGCCTGACCAGTATAAATCTGCCCCTGTGTTCCTTTGCGTGAATCCATCTCGACATCCCCGCCGACGGAGGAAAAAATCTGGCCGATCATTATCAATTCCCCATCTCCTGGAACGGCCCGGTTTGATGATAGGATTTATAGCCGATGCCGGTGGTGTAAAACATGACACCTTTATAATACCTAAAGCAATCTTCCAGCATTGTCGGCCAAAATACCCTACTCTTTCTCAACAACCACTTCATCTTATGAGCCGATTGATGAGTTCCACGGATGCCTTCGTGCACTTCACACATAACCACTTTGGCTTCTTCCAAATCCAGGCATCTAAGCAGAACTCCTCAAACGTACCGATAATACAACTCCTCATCAAGTAGCACATATTTAGTAGCTTTATACCGAATCTCCTGGAAACAGACTGCGACGGGTTTTCGGTAAAGTAATCAATTATCTCCTGTCTCCAGTCATCGGCCTTGTTCTGGACATCAATATCGGCTATCTCCACCTCAACCTGCCTATTCAGCCGATATCCTGAAGCAATCTGTGCAAGATCATTGGCTTCCAAATTCTGCTCCTGGGAATATGATTCATTGACACCATCTTGAAATCCTTCAACAAATCCACGCACTCTTCATAATATGACCTCAAAACATCATCCCTGCACTCATATTCTCCAGATAACTGTTTGATCACCAACAAAGAATCACCAATAATCTCTATAATATCGGCCCCGATCTCCTTTAATAGTTGAAGTCCTTTCAGCACCGCCTCGTACTCCGCCTGATTGTTAGTCCGATAAGGCTTAATTGTAAAAGCAAACTCAAAACTTGCCCCCCGAGGCGATATAATAACCAAACCGATACAGATCCATGCCTGCAAACCGATCCATCAAAAAAATAAGACCACGGGATCGGCTCCACATAGTCCTCGTGAGACCCCTGTGCTGGACAATAAAATTGGCCACTGCTTGTCCTTTGATTGCTTTAGCCGATTCGTACCTCAAGTCAAACTCCGTCAAGGCAAAAACCCACTTGCCAACTCACCCTTTCAAGACTGGAGCCGACAACATATATTTAACCACATCGGCCTGGCAAACTACTGTACACTCAGCCGATAGGATGTAATGCCTCAACTTTGTACATGAGAAATATAAACACAAGCATAACTTCTCCACCGCTGGATATCTCGTCTCAGCATCCAAAAGTTTCCTACTTAGATAAACACAACTCGCTCTTTACCTTCAAATTCTTGGATCAAAACAGAACCGATGGACTTCTCATCGGCCGACAAGTATAATCTGAACGGCACTCCTTTCTGCGGCGGAATCAAAACAGGCGGGGAACTAAGATAATTCTTGATCTCGTCAAACGCCTTCTGCTGCGCTACCCCCCACACAAATTCTTGATCGGCTTTCAACTTCAATAACGGCGTGAAAGACTCGATTCTTCCTGATAAATTTGATATGAATCTCCTCACAAAATTAATCTTGCCGATCAACGATTGCAACTCTGTCTTATCGCTTGGTGGCTCTGTAGTCTTAATGGCTCTGATACTTCGCTGACTAACTTCAATCCCTCGCTCATGAACCATAAAACCCAAAAATTGCCCAGACGATACCAAAAGCACACTTATTGGGATTCATTCTTAGTCCGTATCTCTTGGCCCTCTCCAGCACTCTTCGTAAATCGGCTATATGGCTTTCCCCACTTTTAGATTTAACCACCACATCATCAATGTAAATTTCCACCTACAAACCGATGAGATCATGAAATATATAATTCATTGCTCTTTGATAGGTTGCCACCGGCACTTTTCACAATCCAAAAGTCATTACTACCCACTCATACAAACCGTAGCTCCAGGACATCGGAACGCAGTCTTGTGTATATCTTCTTCGGCCATGAAAATCTGATTGTATCCTGCATTGCCGTCCATGAAGCTGATAATCTTGTGGCCTGACGCTGCATCCACCAATAATCGCTATCGGCATCGGGTATCATCCTTGGGGGTAGCTTTATTTAGATCCCGGAAATCAATACATATCCTCAATTTCCCATTTTTCTTCTCCACCGGGACGATATTAGAAACCCACTCAGCATATCGGCACGGCCTTATGAACTTGGCATCGTACAACCTTGTGATCTCCGCCTTGATCGGTTCATATAATTCTGCCTTGAATCTCCTTGGAGCCTGCTTGAATGGCCGATACCCTGGTTTAATAGGTAGCCGATGTTCAACAATCGATCGGCTTAATCCTGGCATCTCATGGTACTCCAGGCGAAACAATCCCGATACTCCTTCAATAATGCTATAATTCTTCTCGTAGCTCAGGACTTAATTTTTTGCTTATATACGTCGGCCTTGGTCTATCTCCTGGTCCTATATCAATCTCTTTCCAAATCATCAGCCGACGTAAATCCTTGCCCCAATTTCCCCTCGAAGTCTTCAATGGAGGCCCATCAGAGTAACAATTCAGAGCCGACTTGCTGGATCGGCTGTATGCCCTGGCTAGTAACCTTGAGGTAATCTCCTTCCCAAACTCTTCCGGATAGGCAGTCAAACACCATCGGCTTCCCAGACTGGTAGATCGGTCATGGCAATATTGGTCGACCGATCTGCTTGCACCACCTCGACTTGATCTCCCTGCCACTGTATTAGACATTGATGCATTGTCGAAGGCACGCAACAGTTCGCGTGAATCCAGTCCCTGCCGAGAAGCAAACTATATGACCCCTTTCCGTCAATTACAAAAAAACGTGGTGGGTAATGTCTTACTCCCTACTGTCAGCTCCACGTTCAATACGCCTTTCGCTTCAGATGAATTCCCACCGAAGTCCTTTAGCACCATATTTGTCTTGATCAGGTCTTCGGTAGTCTTCCCCATTTCCGGAACGTAGCATGAGGCATGAGGTTAACGCCGCTCCTCCATCAACCAACATCTTTTGTCATCGGCTTCCCATTTACGTATCCCTTGATGTATAATGGCTTTAAGTGCCGATGCTCTGACTTCTCAGGTTTATCAAAATATAGCTCGTCAGATTGCAATGTTAGTTGAGCGAAAAACCTCCTCATCTCTTCATCTGATGAAAGCGCTTTATACTCCCGAGGCAAAAAGAACACCATGTTACTGGTGCTGTCGTCCTCATCGTTCTTCTTCTTCACTTGCCAAACTTGCCTAGTCTTTTTGGGACGATGATCAACCTCTCGCCTGATCTTGACCCTGTTCTTTCTGTGCTCTCGGTGCCGTAACCGCTGTGCCCTTCTCTTCTGATTTTTCGTGAATATCCCACTGGGGGCACCATTGAGGATTCTGGACTTGCTTCTCACGTACTTCTTCATCTTCTTCAAAGAACTCTCATGGATCGGCCCCAAATCGGCTATGAACCGATTTCTTTTCCCAGGCGACCGATCCGCCGAACACTCCTGCTGGCGATCATGCCATTTCCTGTACCGCTGCACTCGGGCAATTTTCAGCTGATGCAATCTCATGCCCTTGATCCAGCAGAAACGAAAAACGGGGCAGTCCAATGCGGATTTATTATTGTCCCGGTCCTCCCCCTGTTCATCGTACCTTGATAGTTACTTCTCTATCATACCTGATGAAGTAATCCTTGATTTACTCTGACGTTTTCCTTCATCGGCTTGAGTCCTGGACGATGACCCCGCATAGACCCATGTTTACGGGGAACGGGTGTCATCTATTTTCATTGGCTTTTTATCTTCAAACTTTGATTCGTCCTGCTCAACGGCCAGCTGAATTTGTTGCCGAAAAACCTTACACTCGTTAGTATGCGTGTTGATATCGCGTTGTGCCATTTGCAATAACTTCTTCTTCTTTAGTTCTTCGGCTGATGGAATCACGTGTTTGGCGGCAATTGTATCACTTGCTTTGCCTTGCAACAACAAATCAAAAGATTCTTATCGGCTTGCCTCACATCGAAATCATATCGTTTCGCTCTTTGCCGATATCTTTGACCAATGGGGATGATACCGACTCTTGTTCCTGGCCCACTCCGCCAATCCAACCTCAGCGTCAGATTCCTCATCATCTGAATCCGTTGAATAGACCTGAACTGAGCAACTCTTCCTCTGGTATTTGTCCTTTTTCGCCTCTTGAAACCGGCTTTTCATGAGCCGATACCTTCTGTACTAGGTGCGACAAAAGATTCGAAAACTCTTGAGACGAAAACCTCTCTCTGATTGGCGCCAAGAGTCCCTTGAAAAGCTAGATTCGGCCAGATTGCCCATCGCTCAGGTTTAAACTAAAACCACCGGCTTCTGATATCCCGAAATCGCTGAATGTATTCCGGTACTGTTCATCTGGGTGTCGCTGCTTAACCGATGTCAAATCTGACAGTCTCAGCTCGTGAATCCCAGCGAAGAAATATTTGTGAAACTGTTTTTCCAGATCGGCCCACCCCCGAACAGAATTCGGGCGGGGGTAAACGGGAGAACCATGTAAAAGCCGAACCCAGATAGTGATAGGGGAAAAACCTAACCCTTAGGGCCTCTTCAGCCGATGCTTCCCCGCCACTGCGCCAGAAATCGGCTGACATGTTCTACTGTAGATGTGTTGTCCTGCCCTGAAAACTTGGAGAAATCGGGACCCTGTATCGGTGTGGCAACGGACTGTCAAAACCACTCAGGATATGGCGGTTGCGATACATTGACGCTTGTTACCTTGGGCTTCATCCCGAACTGCTCCCTTACTATCTCCTCAACCCGTGCCCGACAAATCTTCCTCTCTTGCATTCTCCTGTTGATACTGCTGATACTGCATCGGCGGGGTTGCTTGCCGATTCTGTCTGTGATACTCCCTCTGGTAAGTACCTGGATCGGCTCCTCCTCCCGGATAGTTCTGCTGGTATCCATAATAAATAGATACCGGTGATATCCAGGAGGGATACCTGTTGCCCCCGGCCTGGTTTTGCGCGAACAAGTGTTCTGGTATATCCCTGCTAATGTTTGTAATTATACCTGGCCTGGCTCTATCTTCGGTGGAGAAAACAGGACCCCGAGTTTGGCTCTTGGGCATATTCGATCCCGTATCAGCAGTCTTCTTGATAAGGTTATGCAATGTATTTACTAAGACCCCCTGACTGATTGATGAGTGCGTGGTGCACAGCCTCGTTGACCATCTCCTGTAAAGGCTTGATTGGTGGACTCTCAGGTTGTGTGCCGGCTCGATTCTCCTTACCAGTACTGGTTTTTGGAAACTGAGACTTCTGAATCGGCCCTTGTCTTGTCATACTGAAGGATTCTAAACACAGCTTCTGGAAATTTGTCATGGTCTGTTCAACTTGTTGTTTCTGTTCTTCAGTTAGATCTTCCATGGTGACCGGAATTACGTGTTGTCCGTCTTGACTTCTTTGCCAGGCCATGTTGAAATCTTGACTGAAAACAATGTTTTGTTGGAATTCTGGCTTAAAACTTCGTGTCCACCGGGCGTGCCAAAGCGTGTTGACGCCGAAATCGCTGGGTCCCGTTTCGGCGTCTGGGTGACACGCGAAGGCCTGGGAGATTTGCTTCACTCCAGTGCAGGTCCTAAAGTTTGAGGTTCGTAGGGGTGCCAGTCAATTTGACCCTGTAATTGACAAGAGGAAAATGTTAGATCAATGAGCCAATCCGGCTAGAAGCCGATCTAGACTCGTTTCATCAGCGATGGCCGATGCATCACTGTAGCACTTACACATCGGCTTAGGTCCGATGACGGCAAGAACAATAATGTAATAATAAACAAATGTCATGCTAGCCGATCATCGAAGGGATATTCGAAAACCGGCTATAAGCTAGATAAAGTGAACAAATATAATACATAAATAAATCAAATAGATCCTAGCTGATCATGATCTAGTGTTACTGTTATTGTTATGAAGGTGTGCCTGCACCCGGGCCCTTGCTCATACCGGCTCCCAAGATCTTCATCCGCTGTCCGGGCCCGTACACTGGTCCTTACCCGGGCTCATGCCCGGGCCCTTACCTGGGGTCGTGCCCGGGAACCTGCTTGTACTTGTGCTTGGATTGACAGAATAAACCCATCGGCTAGCCCTTAACCGATTGTGACAATAATATAGGCAAGAACATATAATAAAATATGCAATAACGCAAATGATAAATAATTGGTAAACTAGCCGATTGCTTAACAAAGCGAGTACAGGATAAAACAATAAATGAATGTAGTCGGCGTTAACAGGTAACTTATCGGCTAAGCACTCCGATAACACCATCGCACAACACCATCGGCTTATTAAGAGTAAAGCTATTATTGTCAGTCTAGTAGATCGGACCTAACCGTTGCAGCACAGACCGATAATGATAACAATGCCTCAATGAGCCGATAGATATAATGCGATCGTGATGAAAATAACTTACCGGCTATACGCTCCGATAAAACGTCTGCATACGATGCATCGGCCTAGCAGGATCGACTTATCACTAGCAGTTCAGTAGGTCGGACTTAACCGATGCAGCACGAACTGATGATAAATCGCTCCCAGCAAGTCGATACAGCCTGTGCACGCGTGATGTGATATACCTAATCAATCTATGAGATCAAACTTACTGATGCAGCCATAGATAAAGTAAATATATCGTGGTAAGCCGACTACCATAAACCAACTAGAATATCGGACCTAACCGAGGAAGTCCTAGCCGATTGGTAGTCAGTGTGACGAGACTTACCCTCTCGCAGGAGTTCGGACCTAACCGATGCAGCCCGGCTCGAGAAGCAGAATCCCGTCGAAGGGGTGGCGATGCGCCGAGTTTGTATTGATCGTTGTGATGATTACAAGGTCCCCGGGCATACGTATATATACCCCGAGTTACATGAGTCCTTATAGGACACGATATATGATTTCCTATCTATAACAGAAAACGCTAACGAGGCCTGACCGGACACGAGGTCAGGTTTCCTAAAAAGAAATAAACCTTTTCCTAATAACTATAGTAATTAACTGCCACGCGCGGTCTTCACGGCTCCTTCTCAGACTCGGTCTGCTTTTTGGATCAATTTCCATTATCCGACTGCAACCGTCCTCTTGACCGAATCTGATACAGGTCCTTACCAAATTTTGGCGTTAACAACTGCGTTTCGGTGTCCTGGAGCTATCGGCTTGTATGAGTGGGTAGTAATGACTTTTGGATTAAAGAGTGCCGGTGCAACGTATCAAAGAGCGATGAATTATATATTTCATGATCTCATCGGCTTGTTGGTAGAAATCTACATTGATGATGTGGTGGTTAAGTCTAAAAGTGAGGAAAGCCATATAGCCGATTTACGAAGAGTGCTGGAGAGGGCCAAGAAATACGGACTGAGGATGAATCCCAATAAGTGCGCTTTCGGTGTGTCGGTTGGGCAGTTTTTGGGCTTTATGGTGCATGAGTGAGGGATTGAGGTTAGTCAGCGAAGCATCAGAGCTATTAAGACTACAGAACCACCAAGCAATAAGACAGAGCTGCAATCATTGATCGGCAAGATTAATTTTGTAAGAAGATTTATATCAAATTTATCAGGGAAAATTGAGTCTTTTACTCCATTGTTAAAGTTGAAAGCCGATAAAGAATTTGTGTGGGGGGCAGCACAGCAGAAGGCGTTCGACGAGATAAAGAACTATCTGAGTTCCCCACCTATTTTAATTCCGCCGCAGAGAGGAGTGCCGTTCAGGTTATATTTATCGGCCGATGAGAAGTCCATCGGATCCATTTTGGTACAAGAGTTCGAGGGAAAGGAGCGAGTTGTGTTTTATCTGAGCAGAAGGCTTTTGGATGCTGAAACGAGATATCCTGCGGTGGAGAAATTATGCTTGTGTTTATATTTCTCATGTACAAAATTAAGGCATTACATCCTATCGGCTGAGTGTACAGTAGTTTGCCAGGCCGATGTGGTCAAATATATGTTGTCGGCTCTAGTCTTGAAAGGGCGAGTTGGCAAGTGGGTTTTTGCTTTGACAGAATTCGACTTGAGGTATGAATCGGCTAAGGCGATTAAGGGACAGGCAGTGGCCGATTTTTTTGTGCAACACAGAGGGGCTCACGAAGACTATGTAGAGCCGATCCCATGGACTTTGTTTTTCGATGGATCGGTTTGCAAGCATGGATCTGGTATCGGTTTAGTTATCATATCGCCTCGGGGGGCAAGTTTTGAGTTTGCTTTTACAATTAAGCCTTATCGGACTAACAATCAAGCAGAATACGAGGCGGTGCTAAAAGGACTTCAACTCTTAAAGGAGATCGGAGCTGATGTCATAGAGATAATTGGCGATTCTTTGTTGGTGGTCAAACAGTTGTCTGGAGAATATGAGTGCAGGGATGACGTTTTGAGGTCGTATTATGAGGAGTGTACGGATTTGTTAAGAGATTTCAAGATAGTATCAATAGATCATATTCCTAGGGAGCAGAATTTAGAAGCCAATGATCTTGCGCAAATTGCTTCAGGGTATCAGCTGAATAGGCAAGTTGAGGTTGAGATAGCCGATATTGACATCCAGAACAAGGCCGATGACTAGAGACAGGAGTTAGTTGATTACTTGCAAAATCCGTCGCAATCGGTTTCCAGGAAAATTCGGTATAAAGCTACTAAGTATGTGCTGTTTGACGGGGAGTTGTATTATCGGACTTTTGAGGGAGTTCTGCTTAGGTGCCTGAATTTGGAAGAAGCCAAAGTGGTTATGTGCGAGGTGCATGAAGGCGTCTGTGGGACTCATCAGTCGGCTCATAAGATGAAGTGGTTGCTGAGAAGAGTAGGGTATTTTTGGCCGACAATGCTGGAGGATTGTTTTAGGTATTATAAAGGGTGCCAGGATTGCCAGAAATTTGGAAATATACAGCGAGCACCAGCATCGGCTATGAATCCTATCATCAAACCATGGCCGTTCAGAGGTTGGGGAATTGACATGATCGGCCAGGTTTTTCCTCCATCAAGTAAAGGGCATAAGTTCATATTGGCGGCAACGGATTATTTTACCAAGTGGATAGAGGCGGTTCCTTTGAAGAGAGTTACGTCTAAGGAGGCGATCGAGTTTGTAAAGGAGCATATTATTTATCAGTTTGGGATTCCTCAGACGATAACTACTGATCAGGGGTCTATCTTTGTGTCTGATGAGTTTCAACAGTTTGCTGCCAGTATGGGAATTAAGCTATTAAATTCGTCGCCTTATTATGCTCAGGCCAATGGACAAGCGGAAGCTTCTAACAAGAGTTTGATCAAGTTGATTAAGCGGAAAATTGATGAGCAGCCACGGCGATGGCATACTACATTAGCCGATTCACTATGGGCCTATCGGATGGCATGTCATGGATCTACCCGGGTGCCGCCGTATCAGTTAGTATATGGACATGAGGCGGTTTTACCATGGGAAACTAATATCGGCTCTAGGAGAATTTCTTTGCAGAATCAGTTGACAGCCGATGATTATTATAACTTAATGACATATGAACTTGAAGATTTAGCTCAGAATCGGTTGAGGGCGTTGGAGAGGATCAAAGAAAATAAGGCTAAGGCAGCTCGGCATTACAACAAAAGAGTGGTGAATAAATCGTTTGCCGAGGGAGATCTTGTGTGGAAGTTGATTTTGCCGATCGGGTCCAGAGATAATAAGTTTGGAAAATGGTCGCCTAATTGGGAGGGGCCCTATCGGATTAATCGCTGTGTGCCTGGTAATGCCTATGTGTTAGAAGATCTTGATGGGACAGAGTTTGCTAAAGCGCTTAACGGAAAATATCTCAAGAAATACTACCCTAGCGTGTGGATCGATTCTTGAATCGGTTGAGTATAGCCGATTTCTAAAGCAATTCGGAAAGCCGATGTTTTTCTACATCGCCTAAAGACAGCCGATATCAATCGATATCGCCTTTAGATTAAACAAGCAGAAATATTATCAGGGTTGAAAGGGATAAGTAGCAGAGCCGATCGGATTATATGACAGCAGAAGGGTGATCGGCATGTTCCAGAAAATCGTCGGTTACGAAGGTTTAAGATTTACAAGAATTTTTGGATCACTTCAATTGCGTGCAGGCGGATCTGATCAATCTCATTGATAGCACGGATGTCATCTTCATCGGAGCCTGGGATGGTCTTCAGGTTCTTGCGCCGATGAATGACTTGACGCACTGTCGCTGCAACCTTGGCCTCTTGGTCTTGGATAGCTTGCGGTAGACCGATTAGCTGGGATTCTGTTGCTATAAGGTCCTTACGAACTCTTTCAAGTTCTGCCAGCAAATCGGCCTCCTTTTTCTTCAGCTGGTCTAACTTAGGTTGGAGCTCTTGGGGGGCAGCGGCCATGTCATCAAGCTTTTTCTTCTCTGCTTGGGCTAATAGTCGATCGGCTTGGATGTCTTCGGTAGTCTTTTGTTGGTTAGCGCGATCGGCCATGTCTAAGCTTGATGAGTTTAAATCTATGGGATTCCAGATATGCTGCGGGAGTTAGCGCGTCGACAAGTTCTTCGGGCAGATGGTGTTCAATTTCTGCGAATCTTGCCCGAATTGGCCCGCAATGTTCCGCTAGCGCGTCAATTGGGTTTTCCAGCCGACTGAGGATGCTCGTCAGATATTCGCGTACGTCGGCTGGGAAGGATGGTTTGGTCGTTGCGCTGGTGGCTGTGGATTCTTCTACTTCTAGGTACTTGCCGATGTCAAAGGAAAACAGATCGGCCAAAGACTGCAAGATTGGCATCGGTAAAACGATCAGTAGAAAGTTAAGAGCAGGATATGGGCGTAAAGAGGATACCTGAGGAAGGACATCGGTAGCTTGCGCGACATCGGCTTCAGGGAGATGAATAGGTTGATCTCTGGAGGGGCCGATGTCAGCCGATGGAATAGGGGTAGTCTCATCGACAGCTGGAGGACTTGGTGCCAAGAGTGGGGCAGCTGAAGAGGCCATCGGCTCAGTGCTTGGGGGGACGTCGGAAGAAGGTTGAGGATCTGGAGCCGATGATTCGAGCTGAACAAGGAGCTGGTGAGATAAATGAGAAAGCGAGTAATAATATTAAGACTTGGCGCATACCTGAGGAGATGAGGGAGCCGATGTGGTCTGGGGAGAAGATGGCGTCGTGGCAACAACATCGGCGTCGGTTTTCTGTTTCTTCAGGGAGGGGCGATGCGCTAACTTTTTCCTTTTTGGTCCCATCGGCCGAGGCGCCTTGAGGAGAGCCGATGGAGTCGGAGCGTCGCGCCCCAGGTTTGGAGTGGCCGATGAGGGTTGATACAGAATCGGCCGACCACTGTTGCTTCTTGTTGGGGGCTCGACGCTGGCAGCCTGCAAAATTAGAGATAAGAGTTGGTTGGAGGAAGCGATTAAAGCTTGCAGGTGTTACCTCTTCATCGGATTCGATGTACTCGGGGTCAAGACGGGAGCAGTAACAGGTGGGCGCTAAGCTGAACAAGTGTTTCTTCCATTCTGACCACCATCAGACAAAAAGCTTGGTGTTGGCAGTGCAGATGTACACCTCGGTGGCGGCGCCTAGCAGGAGGGAATCTGTCAAAGTCCGCAGCCGATCATATTCCAGGGCGCTGCTGACCGTGCCTCGAGCTTGAAGTTTGTTGATGAAGAAGAGGCCGATGGGAAGTTGCCCAAGACCAAACTGGCGAGAGCCGACTGATGGATGATAGAACTCATATGAAGGCTGCGATCGGCCCAGAGAGAAGCCAGTTGGCAGTAGACAGGGGGTGATGGCCGATAGGAAGATGGACTTGGATTCATCATTGTCCAGGGCTTTGAGCGGGTCAAAGTTAGAAGGCATCTCAAATGATGATGCATCATTATAAGCAAACCAGAGAGTGGCCTCCCTGGTGAAGCCATAATAAACCCTTGAACCACTGACTAACTTCAGCAGGGGTTATCTTGCGGCCAGAGAGAGCCGATGCAGCTTCGCCCATAGAGATGCATCGGCGATAGACGGGGTCTTGATCTTTTGGGTAATCGGCTGGGAAGGATTGCTTAAGAAGAGAAGTTTCTGGGATGGCCTTGGAGGTGTAAACATTGAGCCAGAGCTGTACAAACCACCAAGGGCCCCAATATGGCCGACTGGCTGGCCGGCCGATAGCTTAGTTGCCACCTGATGAAGCAGCTGGTAAGTGGCGCCAAGGAGGTAGTGCCCCAACGGAATTTGTTTCCTATCGGCCAAGCACTCTGCCAGGCATTGCATATTGGTCGTCGGGCCGAGGGTTGCACCACCAAAGACGAACCGTTCCAACCACAAGTTCAGAAAAGCGACGTGCTCCCGATCATCAACCGGTCCAGTTCCCTTGTTGTGGAGAGATATATACCTGGACCAGCCGCCGATGTTTTTTGTTTGGAGCCGGTGAGCAAGCTTGAACCGGAGTTTGAAAGGGTTGATGTAGCTCGTCGTATCCAGGTAGGTGAACATGGTCACATCCAGCAAAGTGGGGGTCATCGGCCCATGCCCGAACATGAAGGCATTGAGGGCATCGGACCAGTAGTATGAGGCCGATGCAAGTAGGGGCTCGTTCCTTTCCATATCAGCCAGGGAGAGATTAATGCAGTGGCCGATATGTGATTCATCCCAAAGGGTTCTCTTCACAGCCGATACTCTGATGTACCAATCTCTCCATCCGGGCAATCTGCTCGGCCATGACCTGAAGCTGTTGGTCCAGTCACTGACTAACATAGCCGAGTTCTTGAAGGGAATACGTTGGGTTTCGGCACTGATGAAATCGGTGGAATCTTCGCTGCCCATGGGGCCATGATAGAAAAAGCTGGGGTAATCGGCGGCCGGAATCAAGATCTGGGCTCTAAGATGCTACAGTAAACAAGAACACGACGAAGAACAGATGAAAAAAAAAACGGAGCAGATCGGCTTCGTATAGATTGCAGATTGGGGGAAAATAATCGGGTGAGAAGATTACCTCAGGAACTGCAGATGCCGATGCCATCACAGGAGTGGGAGATGATGCAGGGATCAACGGCCAGAGGGGAAGCTTGCGACGATTCGTCTGGATTCGCTAGAGCTTGGTGAAGATTTGGAAGATGAAGCGGTGGTGCTCTGGTGATGTGAAAGCATAAAAAAGGCAAGGAGACGAAGCGTTTTTATAGAGGTATGACAACCGAGCGGGAATCGAGGCCGTTGGCACTGTTTCAAACATTTATGGCAAGTGAGCTATCTTGGGCCGCCTCGGTGTGGGAGAAGTCTGGAGGCCCAAAAATGAAAGAATTTCGAAGTCCTATAGAAAAACTCCGAAATTGGGGGGCATGTGTTAACGCCAAAATTTGGTAAGGCCCTGTATCAGATTCGGTCAAAGGAGAGATTACAGTCAACTGACGGAGAAAAGACCGGAGTCGAGAAGGAGCCGTGAAGACCGTTACTTGGCAATTATTTACTGTATCTATTAGTTAGGCAGGTGTTTATATTTAGGAAACCTGACCTCGTGTCCGGTCAGGATTAGTTAGCGTTTTCTGTTATAGATAGGAAATCATGTATCGTGTCCTATCAGGACTATGTCAACTCGGGGTATATATACGTATGCCCGGGTGCCTTGTAAATCATCACAACGATCAATACAAATTCGGCGCATCGCCACCCCTTCGACGGGATCCTGCTTCTCGAGCCGGGCTGCATCGGTTAGGTCCGAACTCCTGCGAGAGGGTAAGTCTCGTCACCCCGGCTACCTATCGGCTAGGACTTCCTCGATTAGGTCCGATATTCTAGTCGGTTTATGGTAGTCGGCTTACCACGATATACTTACTTTTTCTATGGCTGCATTAGTTCAGTTTGACCTCATAGATTGATTAGGTATATCACATCACGCGTGCATAGATCGTATCGGCTTACTGGGAGCGATTTATCATCAGTTCGTGCTGCATCGGTTAGGTCCGACCTACTGAACTGCTAGTGATAAGTCGGTCCTGCTAGGCCGATGCTTTGTGTGCAGGCGTTTTATTGGAGTGCATAGCCGGTAAGTTATCTTCATCACGGTCGCATCATATCTATCGGCCCATTGAGGTATCGTTATCATTGCTGCAACGGTTGGGTCCGATCTACTAGACTGACGATAATAGCTTTACTCTTGATAAGCCGATGGTGTTGTGCGATGGTGTTATCGGAGTGCTTAGCCGATAAGTTATCTGTTAAAGCCGACTACATTTATTCATTGTCTTATTCTATACTCGCTCTGTTCAGTAGTCGGCTGGCTCATCAATTATCTATTATTTATGTTATTGCATGCCTTATCATATACTATTGCCTGTATTATTGTTACAATCGGCTAAGGACTAGCCGATGGGTTTATTCTGCCGATCCAAGTATAAGTACAAGCAGGTTCCCGGGCTCGACCCCAGGTGAGGGCCCGGGCACGAGCTTAGGTAAGGACCAGTATACGGGGCCGGACAGCGGATGAAGACCCCGGGAGCCGATATAAGCAAGGGCCCGGGCACAGGCATATCTTCACGGCAACACTAGTAACACTAGATTATGATCGGCTAGGATTTATTTGATTTATTCACCTATGCATTATGATTGGTTATTTTATCAAGTTTATAGCCGGTTTTCAAGTATTCCTTCGATGATCGGCTAGCACAATACTTGTGTATTATTATGCTATTGCTTCTGCCATCATCGGCTCTAAGCCGATGTATAAGTGCTACAGTGCGTATCAGCCATCGGCCAATGAGATGAGACCAAGCCGGCTTCCAGCCGATTGGCTCGTGAATTTAACATTTCCTTCTCCTTGTCAATTACAGGGTCAAATTGACTGGCACGCTTGCGAACCTCAAGACTTTAGGACCTGCACTGGAGCTAAGCAGATCTCCCAGGCCTTCGCGTGTCACCCAGATGCCGAACCAGATCGTCAGCAAGCTTTTTGGCACACCCGGCGGTTTTCGGCGTCAACAATGGCTGATAGGATTTAACAGATTCATTGAAACCTACAAAGAATAGCGACGCGACAGTGGCTAGGGTTTGCCGGTGACATATCTGACTCAAGGGTTTCCCAGAGACGAGCTTGATATGGATCTTGGATATGCGTTTTGAGGTGGCCGACAGCGGAGATGGAGGAGATTAGGCGAGGGTGAGTGGCGCCGCCATCGTGCAGGAGAGGAGGGGGAGACAGCCGACCCAACACGCGACTCTGAGCCATGACGCCGTGGTTCTCGAGTTGAGGCGCAACGAGGGCACCGTGATCTCTATAGGTCACGCGCGGCTTGCTAAGACTACGAGCTCAGCTGTCACGCCGACTCGGCTCCAGCGTGGAGGCTTAAGAACAGTGAACATCGTGAAGCATTAAAATGACCTTATGTCCCTACTATTTAATCTTTCCTACTTAAAAAAAATAATAGTGGCAGTTATTACTATAACTGTTATTACGGAACATCCGATCGCGCTAGATCCCAATGGACCATATTGCTGGCAGGATCCTCCCCCGTCCCACATCGATTGCGAGTTCGCGACGCCCAAATCAGCGCATCGATCTTATCTTGCCCGAGTCCCGACGCGCAGGCATCCCCTCCCCCATCTTGCCCGATCTCCCCTCCCCCGCCGCCACCCAGCCGCAGCGCCGCAGCCGTCGCTCCCCCTGCCCAGCGCATCGATCTCCTAACCCTAGCCGCCGTTCGGCGCCCTCGCCGCTAACCCTACCCCGCCCGGCGCCCTCGCCCCTAACCCTATCCACCGCCCGGCGCCCTCGCCCCACCGCCGTCGTCTCCGGCCTCGCCGCCGATCGCCCGTCGCTCACAGCGCCTCGAATACTCGCCGCCCATCGTCCAGACCAAGCGGCTGCCAATCCACTGCCGTCCACGAGCACGCCGCCGCTGATCCCCCATCGTGCCGGTCCCCCGTCATCCACTACCGCGCCTCCCACGATCTCCCGTCGCCCACACCTCCACGATCTTCCAGGAAGAACGGCGTCGCAGCGCCCAAGCCAACGTGAGTGGCCCCTTCAATTCCTCCCTTATATGTCCTATTATACGTGAATTGCTTAGGGTCATTTTCTTCAATTCCTCCCTTATATGTCCTATTATACGTGAATTGCTTAGGGTCATTTTAGTTCGTTGCGTTTTGTTAAAAATATGTTATTGCCAGTCTGAACTTCTTGACTATTTTTATCCCATGATTGCTTTGGATTTCTCTCAGAAAAATTTTAGTTCCATACTTCCATTTTAAACATCAGTTAAACTTTTGATATTCTGCCTACAAACAGTTTACACAAACCCCATGGAAAATGTTAAATATTGACAGTAACAAACAGTTAAAATGTTTAATTTCCTGTTCTTAGAATCTTGGATAGCCACTTGACATTGACAGTAACAAAAGACCTTGAGCTAATTGCTATTTTTTATTCAACTGAAAGGTGCTTTGAAAATATGAATTCACGACTTTTCTTTTAGCTTATGGAAGAATCAACACTGCTGTGGGCATTTTAATTTATTTTGTAATGCAAATCAAAATTATAAAATGATTTCGACTATAAAATCTTGCTCATATGTAAAGTTCAATCCAGTCCACTATTGCAAGCCTTTCCGTGTGTAGTTCTATTTTGTTTCAGATTTATATATAAATCCAATAGATGATTTTAAATTTTGTTTAATTCTGAAGTTTCGGTTATTTGGGTAATTTCACCCCTTTATAGAATATTTGTCATATCTGAAAATTTCCCTAACAAAGTTTTATGATGGGTAGGCAGGGTTGACTTAGGATATGAGTCATATGACCCAAGGGGAATTTTCAGAAAACTACCAATTTTATTCATGCTTGGCTAATGGAATAGATAACTAGATGTTCAGAACAAATGTTAGGTTTAATGTAAAGGATAAAAAAAATCAGGGTTATGTGAAGGACAAAGCAAAACTGAGGGGCATTGAAGAGATTGAAAACTAGACCTAGATTCATATCTTCTGTAGGATTTAAAAAAGTGAGGAACAAAACAATATTTTTATATGAAATATTCAAGTTTAAAATTCATTAGTTTACAAAATGCAGACCTTCCTTTTGTTTCTAAAAAAAATTTAAAACAGTCTGATTTGAGATTTATATGTTGCTCCTGTTAAGCCTAAAACCTCTAGATCGGCCAAAATACCAACCTCAACAGACACCAGCCAGTTCTACGTTGTCATTAAGCACATCAGAAAAGGCATTCTGATCATGCATCATCAGCAAGGCATGCCTCTACTGCCCATACCCAATTATCACCTTATTTTTCACTTTAAGTCATTTTGCCTTTTGGCTCTCATGGATAGCTTTAAGTCTCAATTTCGGTTTATGCGCCCTTGCTTTCTTTATGCCTAAAACCAACTGAATGAACTGTGGTTTAGTAAAAGCAATTTCATTGATCAGAAAGGCTCTTTTGTTTTATACACAAAAGCATTGTTTTTTAACTAACTATTAATCATCAATATTGGTTGCTACAGTAGATAGCATCAAATAGTGTTGTACATTAAGTATCAGCCTATCAGGAAAGCAGAACCCACGACAAATTTGAAAACTATGCTGTAAAAGAATTACATGTGAAGTGTTGTTACTAATAGATTGGTCGCTTCTAGAGGCAGCCAATGAAAGACTAGTCATTTTCTGCTGCATGGAAAATTACTACAGATTGTCCAATCATCCCACTTGAAGCAGGATTCTGCACATGATGTGCATGAACAGTGTGCTGCTGGGTAATAGGGTGAATTGCTTTCCTATCTTCATTACTCTCATAATTCTTGCAACCCGTACATTTGCAGTTCTCTGAACAGAAAACACTAGATTTGAAGCACTCACAGTATTTCTTCAGACATTCTGATTTCTTGCAATTACACCCCTTTGTATGTTTATCCACAAGAAGACCCTCTGCTGCTTTGTCCTGGGATGTAAAGATAGAATGAGTTTCATACACGATGTGGAATCATACTATACATACTCTTATAGGAACTTAGTATGCAACTAAACATCTGACTGGTTCCTAATATGACTCTTTGCCTTAAATCGTGATCGTGATATGGAATTGCATCCAATGATTGGTTAACTGCTAAAACAAGACCGCACTCAAATTAACCAGTGTTAATCAATCATTGAAAAATAACAATAAAAAAAAAATAAAGTGATAATGATGTCATGACAATAAATTAATTTCTAGCAATGGAAAGATTGTAAGTTCTAGATGACAAAAACCGATTCTCTGTCGCTCTTGCTCTGACCCTCAGAGAAAATTCAAAAATAAAATCCAAGCAAACAGCATCTAACTGTACTTGCAAAATTGGTAACATGACACTTTGTGTAATGACATAACAATGTATTAACTTCAGGCCCTAGAAAAAAAATATATCCGCATCATTAACTGCAACAAAGTTTAGGATACCAGAAGAAGTCCCGAAACTGGAGGGTGCCAGTTTCAGTTTCTTGGTGAAAAACTGGCCTGCTCTCAGGCATTTTGAACTTCCAAATTGTAAAGTGATTACTTGCATATATAAATTAAGAGATGAACTAGCGGCAACGACAAGCCTCAAGCTTATTGGTATTTTAAGATAGTTTGTGGGGGTTGTTTGGGTCTTAACAGAGAGGGTGGGTACCCATTTATACATTTCCTGGTACCCACCAGTTTGGTTGAAAGCCAGTGTGTTTATACTGCTCACAATTAGCACAAAAATGATATGGATAACTAAGGCTTATAGCTACTAGGTAATGAGAATCTGAATCAAAAGACAGGCCATCTTGCAAAAAGATACATCATGCCCTACCTCACAGTTGTGGGCTGTACTATTCCAAACTTTTGGCATAAAGGCTGCAGGATTCCGTTCCAATGCAACATTGATAGTATCCTGTCTTACGTTCTCATGACTAACATTGTTACAACAGTTTGTGCAGTTGCAACCAATGCAGTATCCGCCTTTTGCAAAGCACTCACAATACCTACAAATTCATGCAAACCACACATGTTCTCTAGGGCAAGGTATTGATGCTAGCTGCCTGTCTGACATGCCTGCCTGACATGAATACTTGGCCTGACCATGCATCCCTTGCAAATTGTTGAAGCATTCACAAATAGCCAAATAGCTTATCACAAATTACTCATTTTATTGTGCAGTACTTTTTTAGCTGGTATGGAATGTAAATAGTATGCATTGAATTGTTGATCTCGCAACTGTTAAAAAATGTTCATCTTGCATGTGAAATTAAGTTATTTGGCCCTTGCAATTGTTGCTTGGTAGCTGAGTTATTGTTCTACTTTTTGATCTATCAGATTCTAAAAGACGAATCAAGAGGCTATGCTATTGCACATCCAGAGGAGGTAAATCTGCATTCTCCTGCTTAATGCTGTAACATTTAAAAGGTCAATTGTCTGGCTTCACCAAGCTATCCTGTTAACCGTAAATCTATTCAAAAACATTTTTACATGAGCAAAATATCTATCATTTCAGATACCATTGGAATCTTTTTTGTCGTTTACATAAACCATGTTTAATTCATTTGCTTCATCTGCCATTCTTAATACTTCTAATGTTCTGATATTTGGGCTTCATAGTCCCTAAATATGAACTATCAAGTTGAATGTACTAAATGCCTGCATATGTCTCATTCTATGTGCGAACTTAACTAGAACTTTTAGTTTTGTAAGAGCTCAGAAATGCTTAACTTTGAAGCAAGACGATGTTATTCCTATCGCAGTTTCACCCAGGAGGCATAGGGAAGACTTTTCTTTAAAGGGCGCTGCTTGCGACAGTTCGTGGCAATGGCAATATAGCGGTGGCAACCGCGACGTCGGGTGTTGCAGCTTCTATAATGCCTGGAGGCTGAACCGCAGATTCGCGGTTGAAGATTCTGCTTAGCATTGATGAAAGGGCGTATTTCAGTTTCACCGAACAAAGCGGGACAACCAAGTTTCTCCAGAGAGTGTCACTTATAATATGGGATGATGCCTCTATGACAAAGAGGCAGGCCGTTGAGGCCCTCGATAGGAGCATGCGAGATATGATGGGTTGCCCGCATTCGCCGTTTGGAGGGAAGATGGTTGTGTTTGGAGGGGACTTCAAGCAGGTCCTCCTAGTTGTTAGGAAGGGTACTAGGTCTCAGATAACGGATGTCACTCTAGTTGTTTCTATCTCTGGGATTGTATGGTTCAGATGAAGCTTGTTCGTAATATGAGAGCGCAGAGCAACGCGTGGTTTGCGGACTACCTCCTTCGAGTTGGAAATGGCATCGAGGAGGTGAAGAACGAAGGACACATACACCTATCTTTGGATATTTGTGTGCCATATGCAAGGAAGGACTGACCTTGATGGGCTCATTGATACCGTGTTCCCTAACCTAAATGATAACCTAATAGAACCAAATTACATCACATCTAGGGCTATACTGTTTACTCGGAATGAGTTTGTCGATAGAATAAACATGATAATGGTCGGGCTATTTCGTGGGGAGGTGATGACATATCATAGCTTTGACCAAGCCGAGTATGACTCATAATTATTATCCTCTCGAATTCTTTAACTCTCTAACTCCGAACGGGCTATCTCCGCATAAGTTAAGCTAAAGATAAATTGTCCCATCATACTATTGAGAAACATTGACCGAGCCAATGGACTTTGCAACGGGACAAGGCTGGTGGTCCATGGGTTTAGAAGAAATGCTATTGACGCGGAGATTGTGGTAGGGCAGCATGCTGGGAAGAGGGTTTTCCTTTCTCGAATACTCCTATGCCCTTTGGATGACGAGATGTTCCCGTTTCACTTTAAGAGGAAGCAGTTTTCGGTCAGATTGAGCTTCACATTGACAATTAATAAGGGGACAGACCATTCCGAATGCAAGCGTCTATCTACCGGAGCCAGTGTTCTCTCATGGCCAGATCTACGTCGCGTTGTTTAGAGCAACTGCTAGAACATGCCGGACATGGAGAAGAAAAATAAGAAACGGTCTACATAAAGTGGAACGTATATAAAGAATATTATGTACAGGGAGGTCCTTACAACATAGACAGGGTATATGTAACTAATTGACATGCCACATCATGCTTGCTTGTGTCCTATTCTTTTTTAATTATATTATTTGTTTTATCTAACATATTTTGTTTTATCATTTCTTGGACATGATTAAACATCACTTTCCAAGTGGTTCTTTCTAATGTTGGCACTTGCCTTGGTTGTTTTAGTTTTTCTCAGATATTGTAAATAGCATGCATCCCCTTAATCTATGCTCCAAGTAATGAGCAATTCTCAAAGTTGAATTTTGAAATAATGAAAGTACTAATATTCACATAGAAACATATAGACAGAGTGGCCAAGAGATTATAATTATTTATTTACTTTTCACATTTTATCTATAGAGAATTATAACCAATGATTTGTTTTCCTATTACAAATTGTCAGCATATATAGGTCTACAACCATATTTTTAGCCACTCGTGTATATTATATACTATATTGCTAATACCTTTATACTGTGACACAAGTCCTGTTATTGAAGACTCAAAAGTCTTACCGTATCATGTATGTCAAAGTTGCAGTGTCTCATGAGACATTCAGCTCTACTCCAAACATCAAACTTTGAATAGTTATTTTTGGATAAAGCTCTATAGTCGTCTAACTACTGAGCTGCCTAAGCTCATTGTACATAACGTAGTCTCCGTATTTCACATAGTTTACATATGATGTAGATTTTTTCTGATGGTAATGTATGGACACTTAACTAGTTTAAAAAAAAGATGAAAGATAGATGTATAGATTTCAATTGGTGGACTAAAAAGAAACCACATGTAGAAGAGTACAAGGCCCAAGCCTGGACCAAAGCATGGCCTGAATCTGATCCAAAGTGAACTGCTCATATGTTATCTACATACTGGGCCGACTGGGCCTAACAGCTTGGGCCAGATATCCATGCCCATTAATCACTACTGTTTGGACCTTGACTGCATGCTTTCAAACGCATTTCTAACCTTTTTTGCTGTTGATAATGGCCAGCAGATTTCATAGGAACGTAACAAATCTAGATTACAGACATTTCATTTCTAAAAGATTGTTATGAAATTTCTGAGATCTCTACTATTACAAAAGGAGCTTTGTCCATCCACCCTCTGGTCGCATAAAAAAAAACTGACCCATTTCCGTGAAAAAAATAAAGAAAAAAAACTGAAAGCAGTGTTAGGTTGATTCAACTCAATTTCGCATGAAAAACAACCATCCACATTC
Source organism: Oryza meyeriana var. granulata (assembly GCA_003991445.1). Classification (NCBI taxonomy): domain Eukaryota; kingdom Viridiplantae; phylum Streptophyta; class Magnoliopsida; order Poales; family Poaceae; genus Oryza; species Oryza meyeriana. The sequence goes on along the minus strand of RYFJ01001759.1, from coordinate 114,845 downwards.
TCACCTAATCAACCAGATTGGAGTAACTTGCTAGCAATAAGAGCAAGATGCAAACCAACATCGTTATGTATGATTTAACACTCTAGTTTTCACCTTGATTACGTTGACATTTACGAGGGTGACTCGTAAGATCATCCTAGTCAATAGCAATAGGTCAAGAGGTCAAATAATCTCTCGCATATGTCAACACAGGATGTTTCTATTGTTTTACATTAATATTTATAGTTGTGTGTAAAGTTTTGATTTCAGTTGCAACGCAGACATAATTAACTGTAAATCGACAAAAGATACAACCACCATATAGTTTTCATCCTAACAAAATCTGATGCGTCCATCCATAATCAGAAGGCTGGGAACATGCCTCCCTCGTGACACCTACACGTATCCACCACCACTACACACCGAACCGCCGCTCAGGAGAGGCGGCGGGAAAGCCGAGAAGTTTCCTTCCCTGCAGCTGCCGCCGCCGCGCCGCTTCCGATCCCCACTAGGCCACTAGGCCACTACCCCGAGCTAGGGTTTGAGCTTCTCTCTCTCACCATCTCTCCATGGCCCCGAAGCGCCGCCGTGCCCGTGCGGACGAGAGCTCGACGCCGCCACCTCCGCCGCCGCCTCCTCTGCGGATGGCACCGTCGCAGTTGCAGCCGGTGGTTGTTTTCGCCCACGGCGCCGGCGCCCCCTGCTCATCCGACTGGATGGTCCAGTGAGCTCTCTCTCTCTCTCTCTCCCTCTCCTGTGTGTGCTTGTGTGGATAATGGGGAATTGTGGCGAGTATATATGCTTCTTTGTTGCTAGAGGTAGCGTCTCTTGTGATATCTGCGTGATGGTGTGCTAAAATTGAGGGAGTGATTTCTCGTTTCTGTTAGTTGGAAGGATATGGTGAAAGATGCGCTCGATGCCGTTGAAGTGGTTACCTTTGATTACCCATGTGAGTTTATCTGATGACTCTAGTGCGATTGTTGATCCTTATGTTCACAAACTCGTTGAAGGAATCTGTTGGGGAGGATTCATGGTGGAGAACAATTTGGCTGCAGATATGTCAGGTGGGAAGCGCAGGGCTCCGCGAAGGCAGAGAAACTTATCGATCATCACCTTGGTGTGGTGAAGGACGTTGTAGCAGAGCATCCGGGACACCCACTTGTTCTGATGGGGAAGTCTATGGGTTCACGGTGATATTTGGGAACTGTAATCTGTTTGTTTCAGACTTGTTTGTCTTTTTGGTCTGTTTCAAGATTGTAATCCTTATACATTGTCAGGGTCAGCTGTATGCTGGCTAATTCAGATGATATCATCATTTCTGCCATCATATGCTTGGGTTATCCGCTAAAGGTATCCCTCTCTGACTCTTGACTTCTAATCAAAGCTACAAATATAACCCGCATAGGAAATAGATTTATACTTTACTTTACATTATATAACAATTTGTAAAGACCTGAATCGGTTATGCAGGAAAAGGGTTGATGTGATTTTAAAACACTCTCCACTTGGTTTTTCTTTGGCACCTCTGTTGTGGTCTGCTTAGGGTTGTTTTGTTGCTGATAGTTTGCTTTCTCACTTCTCTCAGATAAAGCTGAAAACTAAGGAATTGTGTTTGTTTTGCATCTTTGCTGTTTCTTCCATTAGGGAGCGAATGGGGCACTGAGGGATGAGACACTACTAAACTGAAGATTCAACCATGTTTGTGCAGGTACTGTTTCTTTGTTTTCTTAACACTTTGAAGTGAGAAATAATATTTAATATTTTTTAAGCTTGATTTGCAATGCGTTTGTCACAGGGCAGTAAAGATGGATTATGCCCTTTGGATAAGCTTGAGGCTACTCGCACAAAGATGACCTGCAAGAATGAACTGCATGTTATTGATGGTGGCGACCACTCCTTTAAAATTGGCAAAAAGTACCAAGAGTCTACTGGAGTGAATCAACAAGATGCAGAAATGGAAGCTGTTAAAGCAATTGCAAATTTTGTGCAGAACTCCGCAGCGGAAACCTGAACTTAGCTGTTTATGTACTATTTGGGGTGTTGCAAGAATTAGTATGTTCATGCCCTTGGTATCAATTAGATGTAAAAGAAAGCTATTTTGCCAAGATGCTAGCTGTTGCAAGGATTAGTATGTTCATGCACTTGGTATCATTTAGATGTAAAAGAAAGCTATTTTACCAAGATGCTAGTTTTGATCTGTGCATCCACATACAACATCTATTTGTTTTCTTGTCAAGGTATGCCATGCTTGAAATCATTATCCTGACTTCAAATAGTTGGGCAACACTGGTTGTTCTTTACTGCATATCTGCGGGTCATGAATATGTCCGTGGGTAGCATGATTTGATTTTAGTTATGAACATAAATGTAAACACAGTGAAGTTTGTAATTATCAAGGGTTTTCTATTTGCTATCATCACAGCAATATGAAGTATTTTGCGGAAGATTTCTATTGTTTAACATCAGTCTACTTTTTAGATAACTTACGCCGATTCACGAAGACATGTTTTGACGTCCATTCATGGTGCTGAATTTATGTACAGAAGTTGGCAATCATGCATGTAAGTTTACCTGGCCTTCCTACATATATTTTTTTGTGGAAGTTTTGTCTTGTAGTCTTAGCCATGATGAATACAATATTCTGTACTTGACAATGTTCTCTGACAAAAGACTTGATAAATTTGTCCTGGTGTTCTCCATAAACTTCTTAGAATAATTCTGGAGTTACTTTCATGCTGTCCTCTTTATTTCGTCCTGGTACTATCTCCATCGTTTTGCTTAGTAGATGCCCAATCATGGGCAGAGCTTCTTGGAGGCTAATCTGGGCTATAGCCCCCCTCCAGCTTTTAAAAAATTATAAGTCCTTTACTTGTGAATTAGTAGCAATTATTGTAGAATAGTCCCTCCATCGAATTTCACTTCAAGCTCCGCACTGCCCAATGTTGATGATAATCATTTTAAATCCTTATATGCTTGATGCAATCTTGTGTCTATGGTAATTGTGTAAATGTTTGGTAGCATGGGAGGTAGAGTCTTGAGTTCAGATGGAGATTTTCAGCATCGTATGAGTTGATATGAGGCTATATTTCTTAATTTATATATATTATTTGAATTGTATGTTATATTATTCAGTGGTTAGTTCATGGTTTAATGATGGGTAGCATACCTTTGAACTTTGCTACTGTGTTTGTTTTCATTTTGCTTATGGAGTTGTTTTCTTGCTGGACTCTGGGGAGTTTACTCCAGTGTATGGACCTTGTGTTATGTTTTGTATTTTAAAACTGACAGGAGCTCTGGCACTCACTGAGATGGGCAACTGGAAATAACATCCTAAGAAATGTAGGCTTGTATACTATGCATCATATAAATCGTATTTGATTTGTGGAGATTTTAACCCCACTTAAGAAGTATGAATAATCGTCTCGTATTGAAACTACAGTGCAGTAACCACTTTATTTTTCAATTATACTAAATTTATATTCAGTGTAATGCTCACCCAATCTGTGAATGGTCTCTCTGGTCTTGAACATCCTATTTTATTAATGTTTGTTGTAATATGTATGAACCGTTTTGAATCATAGACAGAGTTGCCAATTGACGGATTATTAACATCAGCTCTGTCTTGGTGAATATTTTGGTGTTGGTATAGCTCCAGTTTTCATGATGTTCCAATTTGGACATCTGTGGGCCGCAGCCTGCACATGCATTCAATTAAGTGTGTTATGAATGACACTACAACCTCCGCAGAACCATTCAAACAATTAAGTTTTGTTATATAGGGAAAAACAAAACAGATATGTGAATAATCAAGAAATCTATTCTATGTCAAGCCTTTGGTAAATCGTAGAACTTTTGCTAACTTTCAGGGCATATCATAGAAGAGGGCTTACTCAATGGGCAAGTATAGAATCTTAAAATGCTCTAGACGTAGATAGACTTTCACATAATGTGAAGAATATTGTCCTTGTGGTAGATGTTATGGTACAACAGATACTTCTTGTCAAGCAAAACAAATAGTATATGCTCAATTTTCAGATTAAGGGTTATGCCCCTTTGTATCCACCAATGACTTTTTGAACTTTCTTTACATTTGCTTGGTCATATCAATGAAGCACCTTGGGTGCTTCCTTGCATTTGCTGTAAATGCAGTACACAACCAGCTGAAGTATACCCATTATACTGCCGATGCAGTTTGGGGCGCTTCACAAAAAAAAGCATGTCAGTTGATATATAGAGCTTATTGTGGCTAAAATTGATTATGTCCTCACCGTGATAAAAGGATCCCTTCCTAGGACTCCATATGCCATCCAGGTTAAACTTGTCAAGAATGTAAACAATGACAAATAAACAGGCATGAATCTACAACTTTTTGTCCTGATAACTTGTGTTTCTGGGCAATTATGAAAGTACATGAGTATATTTTACCATTCAACTAAATATGTCAAGTTTATCACTAGAAGTTGTCTTGTTTTGTTTCTATACCATGTCTAATTGAATACTTCGTGCTTCTACAATCTTTCGATTGCTAGAATTTCATTGAGTCATCATTATATCTTGGAACAATGTTAGTTTTTTTAGCACTTGTCTTTTTTTTTTAATGAGTTCAGTATGAGACTGTTGTTGCAAGGTTTTATCATAAACACTGATATTCTTTCATCTGAACTTCATAATTCTCGAGTCACTACAAGTAACAATACTCACCGTAGCTACCAGTGGAGAGCCATACATTGATATGGAAGACACTAGACCAATGCTACCAACAAATACTTTACGTATGTGGTGGTTGTGTATTAAAAAGCTTGAGAAAAATACAGTCATGCCAAAGACTGCTAGAATCAAAGATGCCATCAAGCATCTGACTTGCTTCTGCAAGAGATTATCAGATAGTGTCAGTATCATCAATCACTAAAGTCAAATCCTGTAAAATCTCCATAGTAACATGCATGTAACATGAAACAATTTATAACCACCTTGGCACAACTATGAAATAAAATCGTTTTGTTTTATTTGAATCAGAAAGGCAAATGTTTATTCTATCTTACATGTGTTTGAGAAGAATCAGACGTAATATCCATTCTTTAAAGAGAACAAAAAGCACTTATGGATAGAAATATCATAAGTGTTCTGTTTTGGCGACCATGGTTATAGTGCTAAAATTTTGGTGTTGTGAGATGCAAACTTTTACTACTGGCTAGGTGCTTTTGATTTGGATCATATTTAGTTTGCCTTTCGTTCCTGTCAATATTGATTCATGTTACCATGACTATGTGACATCTTGAACTTTCTAGTTTCACAACTTTGAAGTTTGAACCAAAACTACATGACCATGCAAGACTTCCCTTGAGGCCTTTGTACATGCTTATGTTAGAGCTAAAAGAACAAAATCATTATATGATTGACTTTGTGCTGAACATTATATTGCTTTTGGAGTGCAAACAGCGAAATATAATCAATTGAGTTCAAAATTTTGGATTAATTTTCTACCATTTTGTCCAAGCAAAGGCTCTAATTCATTCCTACTTTTGAATAGGTCATAATTATACAACTTATAATAGCACCTCCAGGTCCTGGTTCGACTCCCCACGGGAGCGAATTCAGGCTTGGTTAAAAAAGATGACTCGTTGGCCCTTGAAACATGTGTTAAATTGATCTATGGAGGGCGGGCCCTTGTGTACGGGGTAGGGGCCTCAAAGCATGGGTTAAGGACCGATCCATAGGGGGCGAGTCCACGTGTGAAGGAGGGGCTAGAGTTCGTGATCTTTCTCGGTGGGTTTGGTTGAGGCTTCTTCTTCTTAGTGAAAAGCTGTGGGGTGAGTCATTCCCCTGCCGGTCGAATTTTTTTTTTATAATTATACAGCTTATAGTGTCTACGTGCTGTTGTTGTCTTACAATTTTGTTGTACGCCAAATATAAAATAGAATGTTAGTGGAAATAACTTCAAAAACTTGATAGACATCAGCAGTAAATTCGTTTACCCATGGAAATCAATAAAATGCTGAAGGAACAATAGAAGGGTTCTTCAGAAATGACCTACTTTTTTCCCTCTTGGAGCAAACCATACATATATGCTGATGAATGTGCTTTCAAATAGCACCCCAAGTGAGCTGATGGTGCAGACTGTCAAGTTCTCCCACCCATAGCTCACCGCAGGAAAGCCATACCAACTGTATGTGAGGCAGCTGAACAAAGCTAAGATATATGGTATGCACGAGTATTCTTCTACACTGGCCTTCTTTATCACTCTTTTAAATGTCAATCTAAACATAGTAAAAAAATAGTGTCAAGCGATATATTATATACTATACGATCATAGTAGCTTATGATGTAGACATGTAGTTGGGTACATTGGTGCTGCATAGAGGAGCATGCAAGATATAGATCCTGCAGGAGAAGAATACGGTGTTATAAACATGAAGAAAATAATGTAAGTAGCTTGTGGATGTAAAAATACCTATAATTCCCACAATAAAGCGTATGTCAGGAAGCATACTTTTGTGCTGTGATTGCTGAAGGTTTTGTTTTGTTGCCACTGGAAATAGATTTTTGGATGTTCATTGTTTACAACATGGGCAGGCTATTTATAATGTGCAATGGCTGTTTAAAGTGGGAATGCCAAGATATTGCTCAAACTACTAGGGTGGAATATCTTTTTTTTGTTATTATGAGATTTGACACAGTTTTCCGTAAACATTGACTAATGCTGGTATGATCTTTCATGTTATTTCCAGCATCCACCCATTTGATTCCACTCTATGCACCTACAATGATCACGTAAGTTTCATGTTTGAATCTGGTCCGTCACTGGAGGAGGAACTGACATATTATAGCATCTATTGTAATTCATAATATAGTTAGATCCGAATATGGTACTCAACTTCTAAATTTTAATTGACTACAAAGATATGGAGTAGCATTAACAAAAATATTAGCTTAGAATTGTTGCTCTTGGATGGCACTTATGATGCACGATGAAAAGCAAGTATGAAAAGAATCAATTGCTTTCTTCTTTTATTCATTTTTTCCTCAGTAACTTAAGCTTGTAATCTTGAAAAGCAGCCATTAATATGATGCATCATTACCTCATCATATAAAACAGTTCCATTATTCCAGTAAAAGAACTGATGCTGTTGCTTGCCACTCTTCAAGAATAACAATTGTCTTTATCTGTTGACCCTAGTGAAGATCACTAAAACGAGTATATTTTCACTAAAATTTTGCTTCTAGCTTTTGAAAAGATGCTTAATTTGTTCCTCATGATCAGAGAGATGAAAGATTCAAATATCATGGCACACCAGGTATGATCTCCCCTTCTAGACGTGAAAACAGTTTTACAGGTCAGAAGCCACAAACTTTTGTCTGTTTCATATTGTTTTTGACTCTTGAAGAATTAGAGTGTAGTGCATTTACTGAAGTAGCAATTGTGGTGCTTTATGATTCGTGCATATCTGATAAAAGAACAAGTGTTTTGTCTTGAGGAAGATCTGATGCTGTTACAGGTACAATTCTAACCTCAAAAATGAATTTTTCTGATGAAAAGCAGTCTATGTAATTTTTACATATGGTCATTCTGATCCTGCTACTTAGTTCCATGCTCTCTAATTAAGTTAGTTCTCTTGAGGAGACTTACTAATTTTCTTCTGAATTTTGTAAAGCATTATTAGTACTTTTCTGTTATAGGTACAGCCCCTTCCAATTATTCAGTTTGGCCTCACCACCATCCTGTGAGTTCTTCGTCATCTATCGGCAACACATTTCTTAGCAAAACATGGTGACCAATCCTCTCAGGTTCTTTTATTCTGGTACCAGAATGGATGGGATGCCTGATTCTGCCTGGGGCGACTGAATTCAACCCTACTGGTTGGGACTGTCCAGAATTTTTGCCTGAGATGGAACATGGCCTCGTTCACGCCATATTGTGTGGAGGAATGAGGTATTGTGGCCAAGTTTCTTCCTGTATAGTTCCTGTATATTTGGAGAATGAGCTGGTGGACATTCGCTACAAAAACAAAATGACAACAGGCAGAATAAAGCTTGTAGAATCAAGTCAATCAACCAATAAAGTTTGTCTGCCATCAAATATTGTGGGGCTATTTTTTTGTCCGTAGGTGCCAACATATATACCCTAATCATTTATTTGGTCAGCATACATGTTAACTCGTTACAACTTCATGCACACAAGTCTTTGGAGATGGCAAAAAAGAAAGTAGTATTTGGAAGTTAAAATACCTGAGATACACTTACATGGCAACCATTACTTCCACTGAACGTTGAGTCTTATGGCTCGGTTGGATGTTTAGGCTATTTACCTTTCTACAGTGCACACTGAAGCAGGAAAGGCAATCAGAAGGTAACCACTACATATAGCTTGGAGTAAGGAGTACAGGCAAGTTCCATCTTATTTTTTAATCCCTCTGTTGCAACTTATAGGGATCTGAAACTTTTGTGTATTATTTGTGTCCTTTTATACAAATAAGATAATGCTGTGAATTATGACCACTCCTTTTGTGTTCCATTAGTCTAGCTTTTGTAGCACCAACCGTGCTGAAAATGTTAGCACGTAACTATATACTGAAGTCATAGTTTTAATGTATTACTACTTAAGATCTCAATCATACCTTAAGTTTTACATTCCATCATTCCATAATGTACATTAGCTGTCTGCTGGAACGATAGCTTAATTGTATACAAGCATGATTGATTAGCTTAGAGGCGCTAGTTTTGGTAAAATATTTGAGACAATCTACCATGCTTGTTCTGCTTGAATATATTACTTTCAACACCATTAGGAAACCATATGACTGGTCAAGTGAAAAACCTGTTCAACTCTTGGGAATAACTTTGGCAACTCTGCTGCTATAAAGAAAGTAACATAATGGTTCGTACATCATAGGTTCAAATTCTAACAGTACGATAAATGGCCAATATTACATACATTCTTTTGCAGTAACTTATTGGGCATCTTTTCAGTTTCCTTTCCTTTATGCTCCCCCTGCACAGAGGTCCACTTAGTTGTGTCAGGGAGGATAACTTTCAGAAGCTTACCACATAGACCTCTCTAGCCATTCCAAGGTGGCTCCACAGTCTACAACAGATCATGGTGAAGGGTTTACGTGGCTGCCTGGGAGTCCGTTGATCTCTTCTTTTTGTTGGCTCAATTAGAGTGAATTACAGCTTGGACTAATATTTTATTATCAAAGTTTTACTTTAGGCACCCTTTACGCAATTCTTGCACTTTGGACTAGCTAAGTTTATCTTTATTGCACTTTGAACCACCCCATATGAGAATATGAGATATGATTAGTTAAGTAAAAGACCTGGTCAACTCTTGGGAATAACTTTAGCAACTCTACTGCTATAAAGAAAGTAGGAAAATTTTTACTTTACAGTAGTCCTATTCTTTTTAGTCCCTCCACTGCCTATCAAGTCAATGGATGACATTCACTACCTAATTGGAAATGAATGAAAACCTGCTATACAAAGCATTGCTGCCTAGACAGTATACATGAAATGTTTTCACTTGCCTTATTTTCGTATTTGAATTACAGCATGCAAAAAAGGTGTTTTTAAACTCAGTATCGCAACATCTACTGCATCTTAAGTCAGAATTTTAAATGTATGATCAAAATTCTTCAAAAGTTCAAGTTTGATATTACAATATAAATATCAGATACAAAGAAATTGAACTAACAAAAAAAAATCAGATATTTAAAAATATGAATATTTATATAAAAAATTTATCTGTTTTAAGTATAAAATATAATTAACTTAACTTTGAATTTCAGAACTTTCATTTGTAGCTAATTAAGGCGAAGACATTGACATTGAGTTACTTTTTCCTCCTCTATTTTCTTGTGTGCAACTTAATCTAGAAAGGCTAATTATTTTTCCAGTGAAAGACAATGTACCAGTAATCAGTGAGGCGCACTTGTGATCACTTCTTTAATCTTAAGATGTATGGACCTATTTTCTCATAAAGGTAGGGTGTACGTGTGTGTTTATAGGGTTAAACCAAAATAAACAAAAGAATGGGCAGGATTTATTGTTCGGTCTTACTACACTCGAGGTAAGGTGTAGTACCTTGAGTTTAAGTTAACATGCTGATTTGTACGTCATTGGTTCACATCCTTAACGGCACGACAAATGGTCAATATGATCGTTTATAAATCTTTTTGCAGTAACTTATAGGACGTCTTTTTATTTTTATTTTTATTTTTCTTTTCTTTTTCCTTCGGAAGCTCACAACATAGAGACCCCTCTAGCAATCCCAAGGTGGCTCCACAGATCCTGACCAAGGATCCACGTGGCTGCCTTAGAGTACGTTGATCTCAAAAAGAAATTCTGTTTGTTGGCTCAATTATTAGGGAATATGTTGTACCAAGATATGATCATGATCACCGTCTCTAGAAATATCAGTTGAGCTACAACTGATAACATATAGAAAATGAAACAAAGCAACTAAAAATACTGTATGAGTAAAATTTAAATATGTACTATTAACGGTTTAAAAGCCAGTACTTACAAAAAAATGGACTATGATGAAAACATCATCGAAAGGAACTACGAAGTGCATTAGATCTCGTCCAGGATCAGGGCTCACTTTTTTTTGTCATTACTTAGATTTACGTTTAATGCTAGATGAATTATTTATATTAGTTGATTTATGTTGTTTATGAGATGAATCTAGGGCTGAACGAAAAACTCGTGACTCGCTAGCTCGCTCGGTTTGTATCTGGTTCGTCTCAATTTGGCTTGGTTTGTTTGGATTTGTTAATGAGTTGAGCTAAGATTTTAGCTTGTTAGCTATAACAAGCCAACTCGAGTTGGCTCACGAACTGCTCGTGAGCCAAATGATCCCAGGCCCAGCAGACTAAGTGCCTAAGCGAAGCAATCAAACCCATCAAGAAAAAAGGCAAAGATGCCAAACTGCTCTATACCTTCATAGTAATTAGTGAGTAGAGATTAGAGTATTGACTACTGAGTAAGTGAGTACTGAATAGTGACATACTGCATATCCATTATGTGTTTAGAAATTGGGAATAATACCTTCGGGTTATGTATTAATGTGTATCATTAATGTGTTTGGAAATAATACTGTTAATCTGGTTAGGAATAATACCTTTGGTGTGAGGACACCGCAAATGTTATACTGTTAGGCACTCTAACGCGCATCAGTGTGGTATCTAGATAGATGGGATCTATACACGCATAATAGCCACCTATCCTCATGCGTCCATGAGCGCATTCGAATGCCTTTTAGTACAACACTTGCAATATCAGGAATGGAATATAGGAGATAATCGTTGGAATAGATTACTAGTCCACAACTATAGTATGCTCGTCAACCACTCGATGATGACGACCAGAAAACTACATACCACATGGGGCTCGATCTACGGGAGTTATTCATCAACTATATTAGCTATTCCAAACGCTTATACATAATTAGCTCCTAGGAAGAGGCTAACATGTACTTTTATCTCAAGCCTATGGCATCTAAAACAAGGCATAAGGACAATACAAATAAATAGACACATAAGCATATGTCAACCGGCTAAATAATTAAAGGTTCATCGAAAGCATGTCTACCTATACCACAGGCAACTGACTAGAGGTAGGCTCCTAATAGAACCATCCTGAAGAAGCAACAGATCCCGCAACACTCAAGCTAAGTAACACTCAACCTACAACAAAACTAAACAATAACATACAACAAACAAGAGTCAGTATATTACCAAAATAATGTACTAGCAATGCCAAATCTACAACACAGCATGCAAGCTCAAAGTCAAGGAAGCCTATTTGTGGTCTATCTTTCAGCATAAAGTAAATTTTATTTCACAAGCAGTTTGCAATGGTATTTACTAAATAGTAGAACACATGTACATTGAATAAAGATGGTGATCACCATAATTATATCATGCTTGCTGCTCTCCATGGCAACAAGCCACCATTTGCATCATCATAAGCACATATATATGAAAAATCACTCAATTCATGTCCCAATTTCATAAACACATTTAGAAAGCATAAATCTATACTAAAGACACGTCACTATGCCGCTCATGACCACGAGCAGGGCTAATCAATTTGTTTTGACTCTGTAGAGTTTGTACAGCTTTACCCATATGATATGAATACACTAGTTTATTTCGTGTTGCACGAAGCACTACCACACTCTACACGTTAAGTGCGATCTAGAGGTCACAATGAAGCCATTACATTGTTTATTTGTCTAAACTTGAATGAGCACGATGAGCGGTAATCCACACTAAGTCTAGATCGTTAATGTTATCATGGTGGTTAGCCATACACCATGACGCCATGGAGAAACAACCCACGTGGCACTCACCGTTGTATTAGATATGCTCAGACCCCCATACTGTAAGTGGCAAAACAACCACTCATAGAACACACATACTGGGACGATTCGGTGCCATCATATAAACGCACACACATGAGTAGCTCCTATAAATCATCGACAAGACTAGTTTATATTACAACGGCCTCCTGAATGCAAGGTTAGACCAATATACAACTTAATAGGCTAAGGCCATCCTATACTAGCATATGTTGTTATACGGTGAACAATAGAGGGTGACATAGAGTTTAACCTTAATCGACTCAAGCGAACACTCCCCCTATCGACATGCAACTACAACAATATGCACGTCACTTGCCGCCCATATATAAAACCATGTTTTCCATCATTTTAGTTCAAAAATAAACAGAGATATCACCTCTATCCAAGAGTTATAAAATTCCCAAATTTTCATTTATAAAGTGATCACAATCTCTATTTGCATATTTCTAGGCATGGCTAAGCAATTTGCATTTATATAAGCATGTATAATCCCAAATAAGTACAAGTAAAGTACTCTAACCAAATTTAAGGTTACAATCAGCAAGGACCACAAGTTTTCAACATTAATTATGCAGCAAATAGGTTATAACTAGCAATTTCCACATTTTAAATATCGATAGTTGTAATTACGCATGCAGCTTTGCAAACAATACATTTCCTTCCCCAAAGCATTGGATTCAATTTGTTCAAAGGAAGAGGGGAGATCACTTGCCTTAGTCTTGGATACCCTGAGCAGCAACTAAATCCACCTTTTTCACCCTTTTCGAATTCGTTCTCTAGACAAAAATTAACGCACGAACGATAAATGCCAAATATGCCAAAAATCAAAAATTCTCTAATATGCATGAGGTTTACACAGTGGGTTGCTACTGACCTAAAGTGAATTTAGGTGAAAGAATTTCCATTTTATCATTTTTCATTTGGGAGTTATGAATTTTATAAGTTTTATATACGTAATACGGTATTTAGACCCTATATAAATTTAGAGATATGTGAGGTGTTTTTGTCAAGTGTGAGCTTTAGATAGTAGATAGGTATTGGTTTTGGATGATTTTTGGTGATGGAAGTTCTATTTTATTACTTTTCATTTCGGAGATATAAATCCTAAAAGCTATATACGTGAAATACGGTGTTTGTACCCTATGTCAAATTTATCATGTATTCCGTGAGGTAGTTTTGTCAAATTCTTGTTTACAGTGTTAAAGAGCAAAATTTTAGGTGAAATATGGTGGAAGAAGTTTTAACTTAGCATTTGACAATTGAGAGAGAAAGCATTTGGAATTTTTATACGTGAACACGTCTAACTACGAAATAATATTAAATATCTAATTTACTATAACTTGTGGAACCTAGGCAGTGGTTTGGTACTGATTTTAGATGATCTATGGTGAATAAATTTCCATTTTATTTATTTTTATTTGAGAGGTATGAATTTGGCAACTTTTATATGCATACACGGTATTATACATGTACTCTAAATATACATGCATTTTGTGACCTAGTTTAGTGAAATTTAACCCTATAGAAATAAGGAGGATTATTTTATGAATTTACTGCAATTTGGTTCACCTCTTTTTTTTACGAGAAAGTCAAGAAAGTCATAGTCGACCCCACTGACCCATCAAAGACAGTTTCCATCGGAAGCGATATCAGCAAAGAAGTAGCGGACAAGCTGTTACAAGTCATCAAGAAAAACTTAGACTTGTTCGCCTAGGCTCCTGACAAGCTTTCGGGGGTGAGCTGTAGCCTTATCGAGCACCACCTTGCGGTGAAGCCGAGTGTCAAGCCACGAAAGCAAAAGCTTCGCAAGATGTCGGTTGACTGCCAAGAAGCGGCGAAGGCCAAGGTGAACAAGCTAATCCACGCTCAAGTCATCTGTGAGGTCGAACACCCAGAGTGGCTAGCGAACCCCATCCTAGTCAAGAAGTCGAACGGCAAATGGAGGATGTGTGTGGATTTCACAGACCTCAACAAGGCATGTCCGAAAGATGATTTCCCGTTCCCAAGAATTGACCAGTTGGTTGACTCAACCACCGGCTGTGAGCTTATGAGCTTTCTCGATGCCTACTCTGGATACCAGTAGGTGTTCATGGCTCAAGAAGACCAAGAGAAGACCTCGTTCATCACCCCCTTGGGAACCTTCTACTACATCTATATGCCCTTGGGCTTAAAAATGTAGGTGCGACCTTCGCCCACCTGGTCTACAAGATGCTAGAAAGCCAAATTGGCAGAAATGTCGAAGCTTATGTGGATGATATTGTGGTAAAAAGCAGGCGGGCGAGCGAGCATGTCGAAGATCCGCAAGAAACCTTCGACAACTTGCGAAAGGCAAAGGTCAATCTCAATCCGGAGAAGTGTGTGCTTGGCATGCACGCGAGCAAGTTTGCTTGCGTTCTTGGTTTCGGAAAGGGGCATTGAGGTGATCTGGAAAAAATTTGAAGCCATCAGCAGATGCAGCCACCAAAAAAGCACCTCGTGAAAATGCAGAGAGCTAACGATGCAAAATTGTGCTCTCAACCGCTTCATGACGAAGTCAGTGGAGGAAGGGGCCACCTTTCTTCAAAACCCTTTACGGGCAGGCGTGAGTAAGTTCAAATGATAGCAAGAATGCCAAGAAACGTATGAAGGCCTCAAGAAATACCTCCAGGAGGTACCAAATCTCACAAGCCCGAAGGCCGGGACGGAGGCGGCGTTTCTATACCTGTAGCTGTCACTAGTGCAGTAAGCGCCATGCTCGCTGCAGGATGGTAGAGGCGACAAAAGCCAGCGTACTTTGTCTTTGAAGCACTCCACAGGGCAAAGATAAGATATTTGGAGATCGAAAAGCTAGCCTACGCCTTGGTAATGTCCTCACGGAAGCTTAGGCATTATTTAAAGGCCTACAAGATCATAGTACCTTCCTAGTATCCTATTGGGGAAGTGTTTCGGAACAAAGAGGCGACAGGTTGACTAGTAAGTGGAGCAGGTGGAGCTGACCCCTTTCGACCTACACTTTGCGGCTCGAACGACGATCAAGTCGCAGGTCCTGGCTGATTTCGTGGCCAAATGGACTTCGCCCAAGGAGCCCGTAGAACAGCCAGTTGGTGAAGAGTGCTGGACCATGTTCTTAGACGGATCATGGTCGCATGCTGCACAGTGTGGTCGTGATCCTCAGCTCACTAGCGGGGGATGGTCGTTCGCTACGCCGCAAGACTGCAGTTCCTAACAACCAACAACACAATGGAGTACAAAGTCGTACTCAGTCTGCAAAAGGCCAGAGCATTGCGGGCCAGGAGGCTGGTGGTGAAAATAGACTCCAAACTAGTAGCCGGCCACATCGAAAAAAGCTTTGAAGCAAAGGACGAAGGCATGGCCAAATACCTGGAGGCCATACAGGCTATGGAGAAAGCCTTCGTCGGTATCACACTCCAGCACCTCCCAAAGGGAGAAAATGAAGAGGCCGATACCCTGGCGAAAGAAGCAGCCACCGGAGGTCCATTCCAACCAGGGGTTTTTTCGAAGTGACATACACGCCAAGCACGAAGCACGAAGAAGACCCGAAAGAAATCATGAATATCGACCAAGGTGGCCAAGATTGGAGAACGCCTTTCGTCCAGTTTCTTTCCGAAGGAACATTACCAACCGATGGAGCTGAAGCAAAGAGGCTGTAGGCGAGGACACGCAGGTACAAACTCGTCGGGGGACAGTTGTACAAAAGCGGCATCTTAGAATTGCTACTTTGCTGCGTCTCCAAAGCCGAAGGGAGAGAGATGATAAAAGAGGTGCACAAAGGGCACTGCAGAGCCCACCAAGCACCATGAATGGTGGCAACGAAGATACTTTTCCAGGGACTTTACTAGCCGACAATCTTGAGGCACTGCGATGAACACATCAAGAAATGCCCGGGATGCCAAAAGCACAGGAAGTCCCAAAGTGCTCCACGTACAACCTGCAACTGCTTCCCCCGGTGTGGCCCTTCGCGCAGTGGGGGGTTGGACATCATTGGCCCGTTCCTTGTGGCCAAAAACAGTTACAAGTTTGCCATTGCTGCTACCGTATACTTCTCGCGATGGGTCGAAGCAGAACCATTGACTAGTATAACTTCGACAGCTATCCAGCGCTTCGTCCTAAAAAACATCATATGCCGCTTTGGAATACCAAAGGAGTTTATCACGGACAATGGAAAGCGATTTGATTTGGCCAAGTTCAGAGAGATATGCATAGGGATGAACATGCAAATCAATTTCGCCTCCATAGCACACCCCTAGTCGAACGAAGCAGTTGAGAGGGCGAATGGGAAGATACTTGAAGCTCTAGAAAAGAGGATGGATGAAGCACCAAAGGGAAAGTGGCCGGAGGAGCTGATGTCAGTGCTATAGGCACTATGCACGACCCCCGCAAGGCCAACCAAGTTCATCCCATTTATATGGGCACTACGCACGACCCCTGCAAGGCCAACCAAGTTCATCCCATTTATGCTGGTATACTGCCAAGAGGCAATGGCTCCAAGTAAAACTAGGGGTGAACTCACCTAGAAGTAATCATTCTCGGCGAAGAAGAGAATGGCCACAAAATTGCGCTGGAATTGCTGGAGAGGATAAGAGTCAAAGCGCTATAAACCATGGCGAAATACTCCACGACCGCTGCACTGCATAACAAAAAAGTGTGGCCGAAGGAGATCCTGCCACGAAACATGGTACTGAAAAAGAAGGCTACCCCATGGTAGTGCGGCCAAGCTCAAGTCGAAATGGGAAGGGCCATACCTCGTGACTCGCAGATCACGTGAAGGGGCTTATAAGCTAGCAACCATGGAGGGCGAAGAGCTCGACCACACATGGAACACAGCTTCACTGACGCGTTACTATGTTTAGAGTAAAGGGTTGTACTCATGTAAATATGTAAAGTGTAAACCTTCAGCACTTGTCAAAAAAACTAGAGTAGGGTTATTATCCACAATGGAGGCCCGAACCAGTATAAAAATGTCCTGTCCATGTGTGAATCAGTCACAAGTGACCCGAAAAGACAACGCCTCAGTGCTCTGTTGACCGGTGGATGCGAAAAGATCGAAACATCGCTCGATCAAACGCCAAAATGGTGAGTAAGCCATCAAAACGCATAGTGCGTAAAAGCAACCCCACCGGACAAGAACTTGGCGCTATCTGTTGAAGGGAGGGGGACGACGAGCAGCCGAAGCACCGTTCGGCTGTTGAAAACATATAAAAAAAAAGCAAAACACACAATCCGCTGGACAAGCACCAAGTGCTAACTTGGCGCTATCTATCGAAGGCAGGGGGAACGGCGAGCGGCCGAAGCACCATTCAGCCGCCAAAAATATATAAAAAAAAGAAACAAACAACCTGCCGGACAAGCACCAAGTGCTTACTTGGCGCTATCTATCGCGGAGGCAAGGGACGGTGAGTGGCCAAAGCACCGTTCAGCCGCCAAAAAGAAAAATAATAACGCGCAACAACCATGCGAGACGAGTGCCAAGTGCTAAGTTGGCGCTATCTGTCGAAGGCAGATGGACGACGAGCGGCCAAAGGACAATATCATCCAAGCTACGACATACATGTGAACCTAAGCAAAAGCGACCATGTACGGAGACAAAAAAAAAGAGAAAAAGGCATATGCCGAAGCTGATAGGCGTTAACAAACATGCACTGATGAAGTGCACGAGGAAAAAGGAGGGCATATGACGCTTTATTCCATGTTAAAATCATAGTACAAATGGTATCTTACAACTCAGACCCCAAAGAGCTAGTCTCTTCAGGGTCAGAAGAGCTATAGTCCGAAGGACTAATACAACTCCCAGTTGGACTGGGACTAGAGAAACTAAGCCTAGGCCACTGTTGTCCAAGCTGCCTCCTCGCCATCGGGGTCAAAAAACATACTGCACAAAAATGACACCTTGCCCAAAGCCTGTTCTTTGCCGTTAAGGTCAATGAACGCGTCGCTGGGGAAGGACGCCGAATCAACCAGGATGAAGGCGTAGTGTCGATCTCGGATTTCTCTTTGACACGATGACATTTGAAAATTTCGACAGAACTCTACCATCTCACCACGGCGAAGTTGGTAGTCCCTGTCGAAGTTGAAAGCGTCAGCATCGAGATTCTTGCACAACCACTTCGTCACGGAATGACGGGCATAGCTTCGACCGTTCATCAGTATCACAAGGACACGGTCCTCTGGCCCGGGATACCTCATCTTCCTGAAAGGGCAAAAGGCCTAGTTCTTGAAGCTGGAAGGCACCCGCAAATAGTCGAAACAGTAAAGGCAAAGTTTTAGCCTAGGTGCACCCTAGAAATAAAAGGAATCTTTCATTCACATAAAAAGAGGGGCCAAAGGGCCTTATAAAAGTATTTCTTTACAAGGATGTCAGTGCGAGCTAGCTAGCCTACCCTATAAAAAATTAGCTATGCGGTCCACAAGCATAAAACAGAGTTGGGGAGGTCTTCACACTTGGTGAGGCGCCTCTGTTTCGGCCCTGTCCCCCCTCCCCATCTCCCTTTGCTCCGCCTCGGCTAGCTCGCGCTCCGCCGCTTCCAGTCCTGATCGTGAAGATGCTCAGCTGCAATATCCTTCCCCCTCGGAATCCCACCAGCCCGGCCCTTCGAAAAGGAGCAAAGTAGGACCGGACTATGTCGCCTCGCTCCATCACGCTGCCATCCTGCACATCACGTTCCAAGATGGCGGAATGTTGATCAAGGTGATTACACCCACCGACGTGAAGAGCAGTTAGGGCGGCGTAGCTGGTGGTACGGGCGCAGCAGTTGCCAAAGACGCCAAAGCATCGCCAACCGCCCCCACAGCAACCATGCAACACTCGGTGAATGCTTCGGTGGGTGCGCCATCTCGAAATGATTTTATCACTAAAGAAAAAATATAGAACTGCTATAATTAACTCATTGTACTAGACAACATTCATACAAAAAAGCATCCACTATGCAGTCGAATTTAAACTATGTGGAAAAATAAAATATATAATTTAAACTCCCTTGAGCTATTTAACAGGGAAAAAAGATTAAAACGCACCCATTTAAACAAAGCAACTAATTAAGAGGACTAATAATGTGAGTTGCTTCATCCGAGGTTCAGTTTTTTGCTACACGATCCATATAGTTCAGAAAGCTGTTTTGTCATAAAAACTAAAGCATAGTTTTTTCAGAAAGAGGTTGTCTCATAACTAAATAAGCCTACACACCCATTGTCATGCAGTTTTTTTTCAGAGTTTCATAATAACATTAACATAACAACTAGTTTAAGAACAAGATGGTATTTTTCTGTGATGCTAGGTTCACAAAACAGAAGAGGTTGGCTCATAGTAGGTGTTATTCACCTAGATTTCAAGGTAAATGATAGCAGTTCGTAAGTTACTATGCCACATCACAAAAAAAAGGTGCATCAACAAGTGCTAACGCAACTATTTGTCAAGACTAACTAAGATACTAATACCTTTCGGAAAAATATTATCACCATAGAAAAATTAGTCATTCATTCGCACGCACACTAAAAGTATCTAGATAAAATGACACAAAATTTGCAGTATTGTCAAAGTGAAAAATATGAAGCAACAAGTTCATAGATGACAACTGCAGAGAAATGCAGGAACATTTGTGCAGAGACATACCTCTGTCTTTGAATCCAAGCACCAAGACTCAGTGGAGTTCCTCTCCTTCCGTTCTCTTCCTCCCTCTCGCTGATTGGAACCTACAAAGAATTCTTGTTCTCTCCCCCTATCCCTCAAAAGCAAGGATCTTGGAGAAAAATGGGTAAGGACAAAACCATAAATCAAACGATGGGAGGAGAACTGTGTCACACCCTGAAAATTCCATAAATAAATAAATCATATGAAAAAGCATTTTTAGAAATTGTTTTAAAAAGGCCAAGGAGTGAAGTCATAAAAATCAGAGAAAATTTTCAACAAAAGTTGGTCTAGATAAAATTTTATAAAATACTTTGCTTAATCCTTTGGCTCCTAGAATTTTCTGGAAGTTAATTGAGTAAGGGAAGTATTTTTAATAAATGAAAAGGCATTTCAGCAATTTATTTAATTAGAAAATCATTTGGAAATCCTTTCTCTGCCTTGGGCCGAATCCAGCCCGTCACTGTTCTCTCCTCCCTTTCTCGCTCGCACCGTGCGGCCCACCGCCTGCTAGCGCCCGCGCCTCTCCTCTCGCTGACAGGTGGGGTCCACCTGTCAAATCTGTCTCCGACCTCAGGTCGGAGAGACACTGTGCAATCCGACGCCGCCGTCGAGAATCCAGTTGGGATTCCCCCAAATTGGTTGAGGGGTTTTGATCCCCTTGACCTCCTCTTCCTTTTCCCCTAAGAATCGCAGTGAGAACCCGAAGGAAACGACACCAACTTGAGCTCGTGAAGCTTCGAGACTCTGAGTGAAAACCTAACCACTGCCCGTGACCGAACTTGAGCCGATCTCCCTCCCCCTCCACTATAAAAGCATCCCCGGGCCTCCCTCTCTCCCCTTCCGCCGTCAACCGAGCTCGCCCAAGCCCCTGTTGCCCTAGCGCTGTGCCCAATCCGCTCTGCCCCAGTTGCCGCCTTCTAGCCAAGCTCCACATCGTGTTAGCCACCGCCGGTGCTCGCTGTCACCGCCGTCGGGACCGCAGGACCGAGGAGGACCCCGGCCGTCCCTTCTCAGCCGCCAAAGACTGCCGGAACAGCGTCGCCGCCGAAGACCCAAAACCCTTCGCCGCTTGAAGCTCGCCGCCGGTCGTTTCCCGTCGCTGTTCATCGCCCTTTTTACCTTGGTAAGGATCGCCGTGATCCCCTCTATCCCTCTGTGCTCTCGCCGTGCCTCGCGGCACCACCGTTCATCGTCGACCATCGGTCCCCGAGCCGTCGCTGTCGCCAGTTGCCAATGTGGACGCCACGTCAGTGCTAGATCAGCGTCACATCAGCCCTGCGAGATCAATCCGATCAGGAGTGATCCTAGCCGTCGGATCACTTTGATTAAATCCTAGCCGTCCAATCCATCTTTAGTTAAATCTTGGCCACCCAAATCCATCATAACCCTAAGATCCAATCTAGACCGTCCGGTCTCCCTCGCTCAGATCTAGACCGTTGATCCCTTGTGAACACACTCGGTGGACTCGGTCTACCATGGACCAAGCCCCTTCTCTCTCTGACTTGTGGGGCCCGGTGGTCAGCCACCCCTGATCCAGGGCTGATTTCATAATTCCCTTTTCCAGTATTAAAATAAATATGAAATGACGCAATAAATCGGTTTAATCTTTTTATATAGGCTTGAAAGGGATTAAAACTTCTAAAATTCATAACTAATTCATCCTAACTCCATTTGGGGTGATTCAACTTGCATAATTCTTTAAAATCAAGATCTATCCATTAAAAATATAATATTGTACTGTTGAGGTGTGCTTATGTATTGTTTTTCTCGTTTTTGTTTATTGCCTTTAGCCACCGATGTTCCAGAAGAGTTAGGGTTTTACGAGGAGAGTTCCGAAGCGTTTGCAGAGCAGCAAGGCAAGTCACACAGATCCTTAACACCTTTGAGCATATTGTACCTATGGTTTAAAGCTATGTTTTTCCTTTCAAATATGCATTTATTTTACAATGTCATCAGGAGGGAAAACCCTGATCCTTGTCTATAGCCCTATTGCATTGATTACTTGTTATTGTACCTATGGGAATAATGTGAGTAGCTAGCTTAAATTATTGGTTAGCTAGAGTAACTCTAGGACCCTGCTTAGCCATGCCTAGAAACTATAGTATAACTCATGGGTTGTTACTTAATTATTACTCATATCATCAGATTCATATGAAATGATGGTTCAGTTCATGACTGTGGTCGTGTTAGGTTAATTTAATGGTCAACTAAAACTTGATTAAAAGGTGGGTTGTGAGCATGGGGATTGTGGTTGATGCTAGTGGTGCTCATGATACTTAAGGACCGGTTCGCGAGCTATCTTTATAAAGCAATACCCGTACTAACCACAAGCTAGAATGGGTAATGGCGGGAATTGAAGTGTGACCCGTTCAACCGGAGGCCCAACGGTGTATTGTGGTAGTTGTCAATAAGACTACCATGACAGTTGTCAATAAGTCCATGTTTTGGCGTTGGCCATCTCCTTGCCTAGGAACCTGATCAACCCTACAGGAGACAAGTGGTCCAGCGGGTGGCACTCTCCTTTTTGAGGTACCATGGTGGTATTGAGGTGCATGGTAACATGTTGTGAGGTTGTGTCTTGTGGGTAAATTGGTACACCTTTGGCCAGAGTAAAACTATTCGAATAGCCGTACCCGCGGTTAATGGGTGGCCTAGCAATGTTTTCTGTGATTAGTCCCACACTACTCTACATTAATTTTACATGATGAAATATTGATAGCTCCAAGTTGGGAGTGGTTAGGCCTGTACCGCTTTGGAGAGCGGTATAGTGTTGGATAATATTGTGTAGTGCTTACTTGGTTTACTATTTTCTCAAATGCTTTAGTAAATGCTATTTATGCAAATGAGCCATATTATGCCATCCTTTGGATATCTGTGAATTTGCATATTTGTTGTGTGGCTTGTGGTGTATTTCATTACTCACCTTGCAATCAACAATCATATCAGAGGAGTACATTAGTGATGAGAGATTCTTGGGACTGAGGGGAGCCTAGTCAAGCGCCTGCGGAGTTGGGGTCGTCACGTCGTCCGTAGTTTATTTCCGCTGCTTAGATTTTTATCTTTTGAGAGGTGCTATTTGCCTCTATAATAAATACAATCATTTTATGTAACATATTTACTTTAATATCAACTATGTTATTTGTGTGTCTCGGTTGATTCCTGGACGAGGATTTACGCACAAAAAATCACCCTAATTTTGGATGGAAATTCTGGGTGTGACAAGTTGTTATCAGAGCCACCTTGACCGTAGGATAAGCCCCTTGGTACCCCTAAGAACCTTCTAGAAAAGATTTTAAAATTAGAACCGTCCTCTCCTCTTTTTTCTTTTAAATTAGGAAAGTTAATGGTACATGAAAAAAATTTGTTTGGTTAACTTCCCTTCCCGAAAATAAAATATTTTAAAATTTTTTATAAAACCTTCATTGTTAATTTGTGCATTTTTTTAGTATCCTATTCAATTAATTAATACTGTACATCCATTACTGTACTGATTATTTAATCTTACTTTCCTTTTTATCAATACAACTAAAAAAAACTTCGAGTTTATGGCACCTAAATTTACTCTTAATTTCTCCTTTTAAATTTTATTACCCCTCTTTTTCTCTTTTATTTAAATCAAACTTGTTCTATTAACTTAGTGAAAACATTAATATCCCTTTTCATGTTCTATAGATGCCAAACCAGGAGCCTGTGCATTTGTTTGGAGTTGGAGGTTTTGTCAAGGAGCCGTGCGATATGGCCTTTGCCATAGGTTTCAATCCAGCCCCCGAGTACAGACAAGTCACTCATAATCCATGTGAAGAGAAGTGTCGTGTCCGCTTGACAGTTTCAAGTGAGCGTGAAGGAGTCCTGTCCATGATCTTCGAAGCCGGAGAAAGGAATTATGAGCATGCATGTCAGGAAATAGCGTTGGTGGCCATTGGGGAACTTCGCCATCGCTACACTGTTCGCTTGAGAGACATCGCTTATCACTACCATCCGTCCAGAACCCACAATGATGAGTACAACAGTGTCGGAGGATGGAACCTCGATGGCGGGAAGTCAGGAGACCCCCCTTTGAGATTCGGCCAGGGGAGTAGTTCTCAGGCGAATGCGGCGTCCAGTGGATCAACGGACGGATCGGCGCTTGGGAACCGGGGGCCCGAGCTGGGAGATAGAGGGGTTCGGACCGTCTGTTTCGGGACCGGACCGTCCGAACCGTGACAATCGCGCGCGAGAGAGAGGAGGCGTTTAGATAGGTTCGGGCCACTCGGAGGCGTAATACCCTACTCCTGTGTGTTTGGCTATGTGGGAGAATGTGGTTTGCTGTGTTACAAGGTGTACACCGGCCCCGGCCGCTCTGCCGGACGCCGAACTCGAAGGAGACTCACACGAGCTGCAGTAGAAGACCAAGGGCTCGACTGGGAGAAGTTCTCCACCGAGAGAAGCTCTCAACCAGGAGAAGTTCTCGACCAGGAGGGGTTGATCGACTAGGGGCAGCTCTACTGTGAACTCTGTCTTCGGCGGTTGCTAATGCTTAAGCTTCCCTGCCTTTCCTCGTCGGCTCGGATCCTCCTTTATAGAATCAGGGGAGTCCACAGTGCCAGTAGTCCACAGTGCCAGTACACGGAGAGAGAGATATCCGGTGAGTTCTCCTGTGCACACGTCCGCCTGCGACGCCCATGCCGGAGTAGGTCTGCCCGCTGTCACGCCGGAGCTGCTGCTGCACGTCGTCGTGAGCGGATGGAGCGGGGGGAGGTGACCGCGCATGCCTCTGCCGCCTGGATGTGGAAAAAGGGCACCTGCATAGTCAAAAGGTTCTGACTACACAGCGAAGGAAGCCTCCATAGTCAAAAGGAGTTTCTGACGGCACAGGAAGCGGGCCCACGGAAGCCAGGCGCGTCACGCCCGGTCGCCTCATCGTTAATGCGGGTAGTTGGAGAGCCGGTCCATCCAAGTCAACCTCGTGCCCGGGGCGGCGCGGAGCTCCTTGGGGACGGAAGACGTAAGTCCCGGGCCCGGGGAGCGGCGCCCGGGACCAGGAACGTCCCTGTAACGTGCCCCGGGGACGCAACCCGGGGCCGAAGCCGTGTGACCCGGGACCCGGAGGTCCGGGCACGGGATGGTCCCCGGGACTCGGGGCCCGGGGAGGTGGCTCCCGGGACCGGGCGCCGGGGTCCGGGCGTGGGGTAGTCCCCGGGACTCGGGGCCCGGGGAGTGGCTCCCGGGATCGGGCGCCGGGTTAAGGCAGTGCCCGAGCCCAGGGACTTAGCCGCCGTAGCCAGCCTTTTCTTGCACAGAATGTGGGCCCGGAGTAGGCGCGTGGCCGAAGACCCTCGTGTCCCCGGGACTGGGGGACCCCCGGTCCCATTTCGCCGACAAACAGCTACTAGAGTCCTGAGGCAGAGAATAGCGCTACCACGCAATGCTTAGTGAGGATGCTAAGTGCCATGGACAACGCTCGCGCGGATGTAGTGATCGTAGCTCATGAACGGGAGAACGAGAACCGCACCAAGATCTGTAGGCTATAAAATAGAGTGGACTGTCTGAAGAAGGAGCTGGCACTAGCAAAAGGAGAAGCACCCCTTGAAGGAGCCAAGATCCGCACCACTGCAAGGAAGAGGGTTCGTCTTCCGCCACGGATTCAACTAGCGCCAAGGTCAGAGGAGACCGAAGCCAGTACACCTTCGGAAAGGTCAGAGGCTAGTGGAACCTGTACCCATTCTAAAGTGGAATGGGGTGATACTCAAGAGGATGAAGAGGAACCTGAGTACAACTCTAATGCAAGAAGTCCTTCGCCCTGTTGTGTCTCAGTAGAGTTCACCCTAGATCGTTGTGTTAGCAGTTGTGTGCTTAGGTGATGTTTATGTGTATGGGGTTTAGATGGCAGCTTATGTCATGGGTGTTGATGTAACTGGTTGTTGATGTTTTGTATCGGCAATAATAATATAGGGCTACTCGTGAGACCTAAACTTGATGGATTGCAAAGGAACACGAAACAATTTATCTTGGTTCAGGCCCTCGAGGTGAGATAATACCCTACTTCCAGCTGTTGTGTTTTGCTTTTGAGGTTTCTCTAGTGAGATTCTATTCTCTTTCTGGTGAGAGCCTTCCGCCCTAGGGGCTCCTTGCCTCTCCTTATATACCGAGGAGGCAAGGTTACAAGGTAGGAATCCCAGTCAGACTTGGCCAATGGATTTCCTTCTAGGAACACAATGTACCCAAACAGGACTATATCCCTTTCCTTATCGTACAAGGTAATATGCACCGAGTCTTGTTGCATCCCTAATTATAGGATTGGGCCTATCCTCTGTCCGAGTGGCTAGAAAGCTTCCCATGAGGTACCCGAGACCCATGGCCTCCACAGTAGCCCTTGAGACCTTCATAGTTGAGTCACAGCTAGTGCTGAGTGCTCATCCTCCTTGGTGAAAATTTTCCGAGTGGCTTGCTCCCGAGTACCCATTGTCCGAGTACCTCTTCTCCAAGTTTTGCTTCATATCAGCTGGCAACGAGGCTATGAAGGGCTTCATAAAAAAAATGAATAGTGTGCGCCAAATTGGCGTATCTATTAGGTGTAGCCCCTGACTTTATGATTAATTATGAAACAATTAAACATAAAGTCAAAGATCTTTAACCTTAAAGTCCTTCCCGAATGGTATATTTCTCAGAAATTGGACTCTTCAGCATCATATCAGCTGGAAATATTTTTACTCAAGGCAATTTTGGCTAAGTATGTAAGCCGAGTACCATTTCATGGATTTTAACCAAATATGTGGTGAGGTGTTCTTGAGAGATACCTGCATCCCTAATTTTAATGGAGACCAGCTATTGATCCTTATAAGGATATATCCTCAATACCTATCAAATAATTCAAATATCTGAACACATGTGTCTAGCAGTTAAGCTTAACATGAAGCATATCTAATTATTTTGATCGGTTTCTGTAAAATAGCACCTGTACTGTGATTTTAACATAGTCAGCGGTCGGCCTAGTAGGACATGCTATTTAGAAACTCATATCTTATGGCCCACTACTGAGCTAGCCGGCCCAAGCCCACTAACTCGACGTAGGTTTTATTAAACGACGGGAGAGAGAAAAGATTCCCCTTTCTCGCCCAATCCGCCAAATCGCTTCAGCTTCCGAAACTGCGCCCAAACTTTGCGCTCTCTCTCCGCTAGGGTTTGCTGTAGCTCGTGCTCCCGGCCTGAGATTCGCCAGGAACTGCTTCCCAGCACTGATTCCTAGCAACCAAAAGCTTCTCCGCCTAGCTCCATACCCCTAGCAATGCCGAGAGGCCCTTTTGACATCCCAGATATGTCGTCAGGATCTTGGCCGATGTCGGATTGCAGCTCCACGAAGCTGATGATTTTGGAGAAGAGGATGATTCTGCAGCCCAAGGAGATCATTAACTGGCACCTTGCCATCGGTGAGTCAGTCCCCGCTCTAGGCCCGGGCGAGACCATGGTCTTTACTTCTTTTTTCGATCGCGGTCTTTCTCTGCCATCTTCCGATTTCCTCCGCCGCCTTCTTGACTTCTATCGCATTGAGCTCGTCAACCTCAATCCCAACTCTGTTCTCCAGATTTCTATTTTTGTGACCCTTTGTGAGGCCTTCTTGGGCATTAGTCCCCATTTCAATCTCTTTCGATATCTCTTCCACATCAAACCACAGCCCTCAAAATCCAAGATTCAAACAATAGGGGGAGCGGGCCTCCAACTTCGAAATGAGATAAAGAAGGCTTATCTCCATGTCCCCCTGAAGACCTCTCTCAAGGGATGGCATCGGGAGTGGTTCTATTGCTCAAATCTCAAGCCCTCCCTGCCCCCTTTCACAGGAAATCCACCATCTATCCTAAAGAGTTGGACTTCAGTGCCATCGCAAGGTGAAATGGGCCAGGTATACAAGCTACTGGAGAAGATCTGCACGCTAAAGGGCACGGGGCTGACCGGTCCCTAGGTGGCCAGGTGCTTCTTGAATCACCGAACCCAGCCTCTGAAGGCCAGAAGCCACCTCGGGTTCGACTAGCAGGGAAAAATGATCCAACCCGAGAATACCCCGACTTTGTTGACAAGAATAAAGTAACTGATACTCTGCTCAGCTTTTTCATCAACGGGGTCGTGGAGACTGAGGATAAGGAAAGAGCCACCAAGCCATACTGCGAGGGCAGGCCCCGGCCAAAGGTAATATAGGATGTTGTAGTAATCTTGATATTCATCTGTGATGAGTGATATGAATGTCGTCCCATCTTGCAATGTATGATATTTGGGTGTTTGAAGGAATGTGAAGAATTTGATTCTGACCCCCAAGGCCAGTTGGCCAGTGGGGCCAGGAAACACCCGGCCAGCCCCTCGGCAGCCCAATCCAGCCCTAAGAGGGCTGGGAAAAGACCAACGACAGACCAAACCAAAAAGAGCGATATGCCAAGTAAGGCATCTGGCGGTCTGATGATCAAGGACTCCAGCAGCGCCGCCCTAGGCCTCCCAGCCCTAGGACCGCACCACTGAGTGCTGCCACCACCTAGTCGGCTGCGTTGAGTATAGCACCAACCGGGCCAAGTTCTCCACCACCGACTGCCGCACCCCTAAGCCTAGTTGGCAGCTCTCCACCGCCGAGCAGGCTATCAAGCCTGTCGCCAACAACCCCCACCCCTAGCACACAGGGGTGGAGGTTTAAAACTTCCAACTGGTATGAAAAAAATCTTCAGTCTTCAAAACAACTTGAATAAACTTGTAATATCTTGACCATTGAATATTCCTGCAGGAAGCCAAGTGACGTTGACCCCAAGGGAGCAGTGCCACCAACCCCCGTAGCAGATCCAGTCCCGACTGAGGCTGAGCCAGTCGCACCACAAGCTAAGCCAAAAATCGTCCCAGTCCCAGAAGCTGAGTTGATCCACCCAGCCGGGCCACCAGCGTCGCCCAGTCGGGACATCGCAATTGAAGCTTCCGTCCCTGAACTCGCCCAAGAGCCCATGCCGCCGAGGCCCAGGACTCCATCGCCTCCATTATCATCATCTTCTGATGAAGACGATCTCCCTAGACTCGAGGCTCCTCCTGCAAACTTACCCCGGACGTTCCATTGGGTTACTCCAGAGGGGGAAGCAGAGAGCTTCGAGCATGACGAGCAGGCGGCCTAGAGAGAAAGGATTAACTTGATGTACATCGCTATCACCACGTCAAAGGGGATTCAAGTACGCCGCCAATCATGCTGTATTTGCTGATTGGTGGTTCTTCAAGACTTTGCACTTTTGTTGCTTGTTTTGCTTGACTTGAATACTCCATGAGCAGAAAGTAGTCGATCGGTTGGAAAAGATGGGCTGAGTTCTGTCCGAGCTCGCCCCTCAGCTTACCCAACTCCAACAGCTCTAGACTGCCAAGGGAAACCTGGAGAGATCCAGCAAGGAGAGGGAGGAGTGGCTGAAGGGATTAGTAGACAAACTCAAGGACGAGAACTGGGCTCAGGCAGGGACTATCAGGAGTAAGTTCCCCTGTTGCCTGAATGACCTTAGAAGAATCTTTCTGTATTGTTGATCGCTGACTCTGTTTGGCTGTAGCTCTTGAGACAAACCTCAATAACTTGTCCCTGGAAATTGAATGCCTGAAGGAGCTGAAAGAGCTCGAGAAGGCAAAGTCCAAGGTGGACACTGACTATGCGAGTAAGTCTCATGACTGTTTGTGTACTTGGTCGGCCTAATTGTCCTGATATTTCTGATGTCTTTGTCTCTGTGTGAGCAGCATTCAAAGCCAACTCGCAGATCCAGTTTGGTGTCTTCGCAGAAGAAATCAAGGTGATCAAGGAATCACAGCAAATCATTGTCGATTTTGCGAAGACCTTTCTGGATATCATGCAGCCGACCCTGGCCAGCCCAGCTCCAGCTCAACTGCCTAGGTGGCGCAGCGTCTCGAGGAGGCCCAGGGGTCCTGAAGAAGTACTTGGATGAGTTCGTCGCCGTAGGGATTGCCCAGGCACTAGCCATGACCAAATCTCTCTACCCTCGAGTAGATATGGAGGGAATTGGTGAAGGCTTTACTGAGGGCACCACCCTAGAGAAGGGCTTGGAGCTGATCAGCCAAGTGAGGCCGACTGCTGAAGCCATAGCTGAAGATCTGCCAACATAAACAAGAACTATTATGTAGTTGGTGTTCATCAAAAACAATATGTGGATATTGTAAATACTTTTGTTGTTTGTCGTTAAGTCTTGCCGAGTACTTGCTTCCTCCGAGCCATCATTAGCTTTACCTGACTCGATAGTGTACGCCAAGTGGTTTGAGATTAACTTAATTAAAAACGTTAACCTCTCAGGATTATACTCAGAAAAACTTAACGTAGTTGTTGTAAAGCTTCATGACTTAGATAAAACAAGCTCGGACTTTATTAACGACAACAGGCATGTATTAACATGTAGCCCCTGACTCACTACTCGGTTGGAACAAGCCACATAGTGAGTCAGAGTAACTAACTTTATTTATATGTACAAAAGGAGTACAAAACTTAGGTATAAAAAGGACGTAGTTGTTCTATGTTCCATGAGTTGCTGATTAGGGCGCCGTCTTCTGTCTTCAGTCGGTAGGTGTCCGAACATGTCACCTTAGCGATAATGAACGGCCCCTCCCAAAAGGGAGATAATTTATGCCTATCTTCAGTGGTTTGGATTTTTCTCAAAACAAGATCTCCCACGAAAAAGACGCGGCCACAAACATTCCGACTATAATAACGACGCAGGCCTTGAAGATATCTTGCCGACTTGATAGTTGCGATGTCCCTTGCTTCTTCCAACTGATCTAGTTCGACCAGTCGGTCTTCAGTTAATTTTGCGTCTGAGTAGGCCCGAACTCGTTGTGAGCCGAACTCCAACTTAGTTGGTAACACAGCCTCAACACCATAGACTAGGAAGAAAGGGGATTGCCCTGTTGTCCGACTAACCGTGGTTCTCAAAGATCGGAGAACAGATGGAAGCTCTTGCACCCACCGCCCTGCATATGGTTGTAGTCGGTTGAACACCCTAGTCTTGATACCTTGTAAGACCATGCCATTGGCATGCTCAACCTGCCCATTACTTCGTAGGTGCGTCACAGAAGCATAACAGATCTTGATGCCGAAGTCGTCACACAAATCTTGAAAAATGCTGCTAGTGAACTAAGTGCCATTGTCCGTTATAATGCGGTTGAGAACTCCAAATTGATATACAATACTCATGATGAAGTCTTTTGCCCTTGCCACTGTTATGGTAGCAACGGGTTTTGCCTCGATCCACTTTGTGAATTTGTCCACTGCGACGAACAAGTGTGTGAACTCTCTTGGCGCTTTTTTGAACGGCCCGACCATGTCAAGCCCCCAAACTGCAAAGGGCCAAGAGATTGGAATTGTTTGTAGTTCTTGAGCTAGAAGATGTATTTGCCGTGCAAAGAACTGACATCCCTCGCATGTCTGAACTATATCTTTGGCGTCTGTAACCGTAGTCGGCCAGAAGAACCCTTGCTTGTAAGCCTTTCTGATTAACGTCCTTGATGCAGCATGGTTGCCATAGATGCCCGAGTGGATGGACTGCAGTATCTGCTTGCCCTCCTCAGGTGTGATGCAGTGCATAAGGACTTCGGATGCACTTCGACGATAGAGATCTTCTCTGACTACAAGGAAACACTTGCTTCGACGTTTGATCCGCTCGGCCTCATTGCGATCTACTGGGAGCTCGTCTTCTAAGAGGAAACTGATGATTGGAATCCGCCAGTCTTGAGAGATGATTAGTACTTCATTTATTGCTGGGGTAGGTTTAGCCCCCGACTGCTCGAGTACTAGTTTTTTTCTTAACTGACGGCTCCAATAGTTGCTCTACAAAGATTCCAGTCGGGACCACTTCTCGTTTGGATCCCTTGTTGGCTAACTCGTCTGTAGCTTCGTTATATTGGCGTAGCATGTGTGTGATCTCCAGCCCATCAAACTTGTTTTCTAGCTTTTGTACCTCCTGACAGTAAGCCACCATTTGTTATCTAGACACGTCTAGTCTTTCATGACCTGGTTCACCACGAGTTGGGAATCCCCGCGCACTATCAGTTGGCGAATGCCCAGTGATATAGCGATGCAGAGCCCGTGGATGAGTGCCTCGTACTCGGCGATGTTGTGAGACGCTGAAAAGTGTATCTGAAGGACGTATTTCAATTTTTCTTTGGTGGGTGATGTCAGGACGACGCCGGCCCCTGCTCCGCCAATCCGCAAAGAACTGTCGAAGTACATCGTCCAGTATTCTAACTTGTCCGTTGGCGTAGCCATCTGAACCTTTGTCCACTCGGCCACGAAGTCGGCAAGTGCTTGTGACTTGATTGTTGTCCGAGGTTGAAAAACAATATCAAACGCCATCAGCTCAAGCGCCCATTTAGCGATTCTGCCAGTAGCCTCGCGATTGTGTAGGACGTCCCCGAGTGGATACAATGTGACGATTGTAACTTGATTCAACTGGAAATAGTGCACCAACTTCCAGACAATTATAAGTAAACCATAAAGCAGCTTCTGGACTTCAGGATATCTTATCTTGGAGTTGGCTAGGACTTTGCTGACAAAGTAGACTGGCCTCTGTACTTTTTGTATATGCCCACTCTACGACTAACACCGTGCTGACTACCTGAGAGGTTGCCGCCAGATACAGCATGAGTGGTTCTTGGGACATAGGTGATGCCAACATGGGTGGTGATGTGAGGAACTTCTAGAAGTCTTCGAAGGCTTGCTGGGCTTCTGGCGTCCATTGGAAATTGTCGACTTTATTCAGTAATTTGAAAAAGGGCATGCCTCATTCGCCGAGTCGGGAAACGAATCGGTTGAGTGCCGCCATGCAGCCAGTCAGCTTCTGTACATCCTTCTAGCTAGTCGGGGGTGCCATGTCCATGATAGCGTTGACTTTCTCTAGATTAGCCTTGATGCCTCGCTATGATATGATGAAGCCGAGTAACTTTCCCGAAGGTACTCCGAAGACGCACTTCTCCGGGTTCAACTTCATCTTGAATCTCCGAAGGCTTTGAAAAGTTTCTTCTAAGTCGGCGATGAGGTATTTCTTGACTTTGGTCTTGATTACCACGTCATCGGCATACACCTCCACATTGCACCCAAGTTGAGTGTGAAGACACCGCTGGATAACACGTTGGTACGTTGCGCCAGCGTTTTTCAACCCGAACAGCATAGTGACATAGCAGTATGCACCGAATGGCGTGATAAAAGAAGTCTTTAGGCAGTCCTCCTCCTTTAGGCTGATTTGATGATATCCCGAGTAACAGTCGAGAAAACTGAGCAACTCGTACCCCGCAGTGGAGTCAACCACTTGATCTATCCTGGGTAGACCAAATGGATCCTTGGGGCATGCCTTGTTTAAGTCGATGTAATTGACGTGCATGCGCCATTCAGACCAAAACTGGGTTTGCTAGCCAATCCGGGTGATAGACCTCTTTGATGAACCTGGCTACGAGGAGTTTGGTTATCTCCTCCAGAATAGCATCTTTGCAGTCTTGTGTGAAGCGCCGCAGTTGTTGTTTGACTGTTTTGGCGTCCGGCTTGACATTGAGGGAATGCTCGATCACCTCCCTTCATATACCAGGCATGTCGGAAGGTTTTCAAGTAAATATATTCCTATTCGCCTAGAGGAAAGTGACAAGCATGTCTTCCTATTTAGAGTCAAGTCCGGTTCCAACAAGCACAGTCTTGGTGGGGTCGAAAGAGTCCAGGGGATCTTCTTTGTATCTGAATCCGCCGAAATTCCCAACTTAGCTACTTTCCTCGCCGGAACTTGGTCGTCCTCGTTTGCAGATGTTGCTGCTAGTCGGATATTATTTTGTCTGACTGCTGGTTCTTGGGACTGGGCCAGCTCGCAGCTCTCCTTGTCACAGGTGAAGGCTTGCTTAACATTGCTGCACAAGGAAAGTACTCCTGCTAGTCCTGGCATCTTGAGCACCATGTATGTATAATGAGGCACCGCCATGAACTTGGCTAGTGCTAGCCGTCCAAGTATGGTGTGATACATGGTCTCAAAGTCGGCAAGCTCGAAGAAGATGTTCTCAGTGCGGAAATTCTCCCGCGTGCCAAAAGTAACTGGTAGAGTGATCTGTCCGAGTGGAGTGGAAGAGAGGCCGGGGGTTACCCCATGGAAGGGAGTAGTACTCGGCCATAGCTCGGATCGAGGGATCTTCATCTCGTCAAGCGTTTTGGTGAACAATATGTTGAGAGTGCTTCCTCCATCAATGAGAACCTTCTTCAACTTGATACTCTTGATGACCAGATCTAGGACGAGTGGGTAACGCCCTATATGCGTAACTCAGTCAGGGTGGTCCGCGCGGTCAAATGTGATTGCTGTCTCTTACCAGTGCAAGTATTGGGGGGCATCTGTCGAGACCGAGTTGATTTCTCGGGTTGTTAGCTTTTGTTTTCTCTTGGACTCGTATGCAGATGGCCCTCCGAAGATGTGATTGACCTCAACCTGTGGATCTTGGTAGTCGCCGGATGCGCCCGAATCTAACTTGTCCTTGTCTTTGGCAGCGCCTTATACTGATTTTGCTCCGAAGCGAATTTCTTGAGCATGAAGTAGTTCTTAGCCGCGTGCTTTCCCTTTGGGTGGAAAAAGCATGGCCCGTTCATGTCTTTCTGGTAATCATCCGTCCTTGAGAGCTGCGGCCGACTGCGTTCAACAGCCGCTACGACATTGTCCGACTTACACTTGCGGTTGCCTGACATAGTCGGGGTTGTATCGTCGGTGTCTTTCTTCTCCTTCTGTCGGGGCTCCTTCTTGCCTTCCAGAGCCTCGGCAATAGCGTCGGCCAAGTCGGAGTATTTGTTGGCCATGTCGAATAGAGCCTTGACAAAACTTAGAGGCTTCCAGTGAACTTGGCGATGAACGGGGTGTCCTTAAGTCCCTTGCGGAAGGAAGCGATGATGACCTCGTCCTTTATCTTTGGTATCAAGTTCCTCTTCTCGGAAAACCTCTTGATGAAGTCACGGAAGGACTCGTTCTTCCTTTGGTGACATTGATATAAGTCATACTTAGAAGACGGCCTCTCGTATGTTCCTTGGAAGTTGGCAATGAAACGCTCTCGGAGTTCTCCCTAGGAGCCGATTGATCGCTTGGGAAGGCCAGTTAGCCATGTTCTCACCAAGTCAGCTAAGGCGACTAGGCGATAGTTAGCCATGGCCTTATGATCGCCTCTGGCTGCACGGATCGCCAAAGTGTAGACCGTGAGCCAGGATTCGGGGTTAGTCTTCCCACCGTACTTCTCGATTTCAGCCGGCTTGAAGCTTGATGGCCAGTCGACTTATTGTAGCTCATGGGTGAACGCCGGTACTCCTTCATCCGCGTGAGGGCTCCAACTGTAGCTACGGCGATGAAACTGCTAGTGGTGGAGGCCGAAACGCTCATGCTCATATTCCAGTCAGCAACACTCGTCTTCCTCACACTCTCAGCATCGGGCGTTAATGTCTTGATGGAGATCGTGCCATAGTCGCCCTCGGGCATCCTGGTTGTCACGGCGGTCATCCTGATGGTGCCACCGTCGGTCATTGTTCTAATTGCTGAGTGACATATGGCGTGACTCCGAGCGAGGCTGACTAGAGCCAGCTGCGCGGCGCCATGCTAAGGCAGATGAGATTGCCGCATCTGAAGCCGTCTTGTTCGACGGTATTAGGCTGTCTCCGGATTGTTGTCGCTGCTGATAGGCCATAGCGGTGATCATTGCTTTGATCCTTGCGATGGTCGAGGTGGCTTGGTGGTCGGGCCCAAACTACAAGGTGTCCAACAATGTGGCAGCGGCCACGACGTTTTGTTGTGGAGTCACGAAGACGTCATGGTCGCCTACTCGGGTTTAGAGGATCTCCTGTTGTGCAGTCCTCCCAGCCTTGCACAGGTTGTCATTACGAGCGTCGTGCTCGGCTTGCAAGCGTCATGCATCTTCCTCCTGTTGGTCGCGTTGTCGGCATGCGTCTTGAGTAGGAGTTGAGCCATTGGATGTCATGAAGACTTCGCGTGGTGAGGAGAAGCTTGCCGTACTGCTATCCGACTAGGAGTCGGAGTAGTTGAGGGGTGTAATTACAACTCCAACCTCCCTAGATCCTATCTCGAGCGGCTCTGGGCTATATCCGAGTCGAACCTTGGGGATTGGATCTGCCGCGTCGGAGTGAGATCGAAATTATCCACGGCATTTTTGAGTCCAAACGGGAGATTGACAATCTCCTCCTCTCTTAGCCTGATCTCGGCTGGCTCAAGGCCAAGTCCGAGTCGAACACCGAAAGAAAGAGTTGTCCCGAGACTTGCAAATCTTAAGGATTGCCGCAGCATGTCATCGAAGATTGCTACAGCGTTGAGTAGGCCGACTGGCATGAAGTCGGCTTGGTTTTTGGTCAATCGGATCAAGTCCGAGTCGGACAGGATGAGGTCGCCAAATTTGTCAGCGATGAAGTCGAGGCTCCCGAAGCTAATTGTCTGCCCGGGGAAGAACTTGACGCTATCAACTCCAGTGGTTGGATCCATCAGGCTTGTTGACGATGATCTCGACGAAGCACCAACCTGGCGCGCCAACTGTCGATGTTTTGTATTAGCAATAATAATATGGGGCTACTCGTGAGACCTAAACTTAATGGATTGCATAGGAACAAGAAATAATTTATCCTGATTCAGGCCCTCGAGGTGAGGCAATACCCTACTTCCAGCTGTTGTGTATTGTCTTTGAGGTTTCTCTAGTGAGATTCTGTTCTCTCTCTGGTGAGAGCCTTCTGCCCTAGGGGGCTTCTTGCCTCTCCTTATATACCGAGGAGGCAAGGTTACAAGGTAAGAATCCCAGTCGGACTTGACCGAGGGATTTTCTTTTAGGAACACAATGTACCCGACTAAGACTACATCCCTTTTCTTATCGTACAAAGTAATATGCACCGAGTCCTGTTGCATCTCTAATTACATGATTGGACCTATCCTCTGTTCGAGTGGGCAGAAAGCTTCTCATGAGGTACCCGGGGCCCATGGCCTCCAGACTGCTTAAGTAGGAGTTTCCTGTTGGTGTGGTGTGAGTCTCAAACAAAATAAATGTTTAAATATTCAGTTCAGATCAATATAAGTGGAAGTTTAAATAATATGCATCTATTCTAAGGGCCCCTTTTTCTTCTCGTCTATGTTCTGATCCTTACAGAAAGTGAACATTCACAACGGCAGTAACCAGGAGGCCAACTCTGGGGCAAACAACAATCGTGGTGGTGTTCCCAACGGACCGCCGTCCCTTGAGGATAACCCCACCACACTCAAGTCCTCGCTCATCAGACCCAGCTCATGAATCTGATGCTGCAACAAATGCAAAACCAGCAGAACCAAGGACCCCAATAGCAGATACCTCCTCCTCCTCCACCCCTGAATAAACTTGCAGAGTTTTTGCACATGAGGCCTCCTACATTCTCGAACACAACTAACCTAGTGGAAGCCGGAGATTAGCTTAACGCTATTGAAAAGAAGCTAGAGCTACTATAGTGCACGACCA
The DNA here is from genome assembly GCA_003991445.1 of Oryza meyeriana var. granulata. NCBI lineage: Eukaryota > Viridiplantae > Streptophyta > Magnoliopsida > Poales > Poaceae > Oryza > Oryza meyeriana. Next base: position 77,412 of record RYFJ01001759.1, on the reverse strand, counting down.
GGAGAAGTCTTGTTTTCTTCTCACCAATTGCATGGCCCCGCATCAGAATGGTGGGACCACTTCCGAGCTGACAGAGCTTAAGGCCAGTCTATCACATGGGCTGAATTTGCTGCGGCTTTCAAGAAGACACATATTCACGCAGGAGTTGTGGCTTTGAAGAAGAGAAGAGGGAGTTCAGGGCTCTCAAGCAGGGCAATCGGTCGGTGACCAAGTTTCTTTATGAGTTCAACCGTCTCGCTTGTTATGCACTCGAGGATGTCAACACAGACTCTGAGAAGCAGGAGAAGTTTTTGGAAGGACTAAACGATGAGCTCTCAGTCCAGCTGATCTTTGGCGATTATTCGGATTTTCAAAAGCTCGTAGAGAAAGCCATCCGTTAGGAAGACAGACATAATCGGATGGAGCAAAGAAAGCGCAAGCTTGCCGGTTTCTGAGCTCAACAATCTAGTAGTCAGAGGCCGTGCATGGCGGTATCTCCTCAGACTCAGCAGGGAGGATCATCATCTGCACCGCGTCCTCAGAGCCATTTCTACAACAACAATACTGGTGGTGGTGTAGTGGCCAACCGTCCTCCTCCTCGCCTAGCTGCTGCACCTGCACAGAATGAGCAAACTAAGAAGGAAGTTGGAGGAAAGTCCCTGACTTGCTTCAATTGTGGGGAACCCGGACACTTTGCCTCACAGTGCCCAAAGCCCAAACGTCCCAAGCAGGCTGCACCAAGTCAGAATTGCGCTAACGTGGTCAAAGCTCATGTGAACCACGTCACCACCGAGGAAGCCTTGGCTACACTAGACATTGTCTTGGGTACGTTTCCCATTAACTCAGTTTCTGCAATAGTATTGTTTGATTCGGGGGCTACACATTCTTTCTTGTCAAAGGGTTTTGAAAACAAACATGGGATACCTAAAGAGAGGTTGAGAAACACTATGGTGGTAAATACCCCCGGCAGTTAGATGCCTACCACTTTTTACAGCCCTTTTGTAACTATAGAAATCCAAGGTGTCTGTTTTCTAGCCAATCTATTCTTGATAGAATCTAAAGACATAAGTGTCATCCTAGGGATGGACTGGTTAACCCGGCATAAAGGAGTTATCGATTGTGCCACTAGAACGGTTACCCTGACTTCTAGCCTTGGAAGGAAGGTGATCTTTCGTGCCCCTTCTATTTCCCCCTCTTCGGCATCTCTAAACCAGGTAGCCATAGCAGAAATCCCTGTGGTACGGGATTACCCTAATGTCTTTCCTGATGATCTACTTGGTATGCCACCCAAGAGAGATATTTAGTTTAGAATAGATCTGGCCCTAGGCACTGCTCCTATTCATAAGAAACCTTATAGGATGGGCGCAAATGAGTTGGCAGAAGTGAAGAAGCAAGTAGAGGAGTTGCTTGCAAAAGGTTATATTAGACCTAGTATGTCGCCTTGGGGAGCATCAGTCATTTTTGTGGAAAAGAAGGATGGGACCCAAAGGATGTGCATGGATTATTGTGCACTAAATGAAGTTACTATCAAGAACAAGTACCCTCTGCCTAGAATCAACGATCTGTTTGATCAATTGGAAGGAGCCACATGTTCTCCAAGATAGATCTTTGTTCTGGTTATCACCAGTCAAGGATCCGGGAGGAAGACATCCCTAAGACCGCTTTTACCACTCGGTATGGACTATATGAGTGCACCGTCATGTCTTTTGGATTAACAAACGCCCCTGCTTTCTTCATAAACTTGATGAACAAAGTGTTCATGGAGTATTTGGACAAGTTCGTGGTAGTTTTCATCGATGATATCCTCATCTATTCTAAGATTGAGGAAGAACATGAGCAACATCTTCGTATAGTTCTGGAGACCCTTCAGCAACATCAGTTGTACGCCAAGTTCAGCAAGTGTAAGTTTCTGCTTTCGAAGGTGAAGTTTCTGGGACATGTTGTCTCCGCCGAAGGAATTGCGGTGGACCCAACCAATGTAGAGTCAGTAACCAAGTGGAAGTAGCCACAGACAATCACAGAGATTCGAAGTTTCTTAGGTTTGGTGGGATATTACCGCAGGTTCATAGAGAATTTCTCTAGAATTGTGAAATCCATGACTCATCTACTCCAGAAGGATGTGAAGTTTACATGGACTCCAAAATGTGAGCAGAGTTTTCAGGAATTGAAGAAGAAGTTAGTATCTGCGCCCATGTTGATTATGCCAGATCCGAAGAAAGAGTTTCAAGTTTACTGTGATGCATCCTGTCAGGGTTTGGGATGTGTGTTGCTGCAAGAAGGAAGAGTGGTGGCGTACGCCTCACGGCAGTTACCACCTCATGAGAATAACTACCCTACCCATGATTTGGAACTTGCAGCCGTAGTGCATGCCTTAAAAATCTAGAGACAATACCTCATCGGCAACCGCCGTGAAGTGTACACATATCACAAGAGTTTGAAGTATATGTTCACCCAACCAGATCTGAACCTTTGACAAAGGAGATGGTTGGAGTTGATCAAGGATTATGACATTGGAATTCACTATCATCCGTGAAAAGCCAATGTGGTGGCTGATGCCCTTAGTCGGTAGAGTTACTGCAACGCCTCAGAAGGTCAACGGTTATCCTCTGAGTTGTGTGAAGAGTTTGAACGGCTAAATTTTGGACTAGTCCGTCAAGGTTATGTGGCAGCTTTGGAAGCACAACCTACTCTAGTGGACAAAGTCAGAAAAGCTCAGAGCAACAACCCCGACATCTTGGAGATTAAGAAGAACATGAGGAAGGGTAAAGCCAGTGGGTTTCTAGAAGATGAACAAGGTACTGTGTGGTTCAGAAAATGGATCTATGTACCAAATAAGGAGGAACTGAAGAAGCTGATTTTGGATGAAGCTCATGGTACTCAATATTCCATCCATCCTAGCAGCACCAAGATGTACCAAGACCTTAAGGAGGAGTTCTGGTGGTCTAGCATGTAAAGAGAAATAGTTGAATATGTGGTTGTTTGTGATGTGTGCCAACGTATGAAGGCCGAACATCAGAAGCCTGTAGGATTACTGTTAACGCCAAAATTTAGTACGGTTCGTTACCATGTTCGGTTAAGGAAAGAAGCGATATCAGCCGTTGGAAACTAATCCAGAAGAGTTCGAGCTTGGGAAGGAATCGTGAAGACCACGATATGGCAGTCAACTACCTTATCTATAAATTAGGTAGTTTTAATACTTTTTAGATAAACCTGATCTCGTGTCCGATCAGGATTTGTTAGTTTTCCTTTTCTAGATAGGAAAGTTCTGTTTCGTATCCGATCAGGACTGTGTCAACTCGGGGTATATATACGTATGCCCGGGTAGCTTGTAAATTATCACAACGATCAATAAACTTCGGCGCATCGTCACCCTTTTCGACGGGTTCTTGCTTCTCGAGCGGGGCTGCATCGGTTAGGTCCGAACTCCTGCGAGAGGGTAAGACTCGTCACCCCTTACCCAGGTGTATCTGCTCTGTTTACGGCTGCATCGGTTCGGTTCGATCTCTTAGGCCGATCAGGTATACCACATCATGCGTGCATAGTCTTCATCGACTTACTGGGAGCGATTTATCATCAGTTTGTGCTGCATCGGTTGGGTCCGACCTACTAAACTGCTCGTGATAAATCGTTCCTGCTAGGTTGATGGTTTCCATGCAAGCGTCTTATCGGAATGTATAGCCGGTAAGTTATCTTATTACATCACAGTTGCATTAGGTCTATCGTCTCATCGAGGTTCTTTTATCATTATTAATCTGTGCTGCATCAGTTAGGTTTGAACTACTAGATTGATAATGATAAGTTTATCCTTGATGGGTCGATGGGTTTTATGTGATGTTCTATCGGAGCGCTTAGCCGATAGGTTATCTGTTATCACAACCGATTGCGTCTTTGTTTCACACTATCATCGGCTTCCCAGCCGATACACATGTTCTATCAGTAATCGGCTAACTTATATTGCAATTCTTTTATGTACTACATAAAGCCGACTGCACTATATTCATTATTTTGCCTATCTACTATATCATCGGCCTCTAGCCGATGTCCAAGTGTTTATTTATCAGTCGGCTGGCTTTTTATCTGTTTATATTATCATCGAATATATTATCGGTTTCTTAGCCGATGCGCAAGTATTGCTGACAGTCAGGTGCGCGTACCCGGACACGAGGACCAACAAGGACCCGGATGCGAGCACGCTAAGGACGAGGGCCCAGGTACAGGCGTAGCCGATGTGCGAGCACTGTTGGCGCCATCGGCTGAAGGAAGACTCTATCGGCTTATCGGCCGATCGCTGCTGGTAGCCGGGCACGGGCACAGAGATCCGGGCGCGGACACGAGGTCCCGGGCTCGGGCAACAGACGAGAACCCGAGCGTGGGCAACAGGCGAAGACCCGAGCGCGGACACAGGCGAGGGCCCGGGCAAGTCGGGCAGTCGATTCAGGGGAATTCGGTACAGGAGCTAGCGGCGATCGGCTGGAAGGAATCCGTATCGGCTTGCTGGCCGATTGGATCGGTGATCTAATTTCTTTATCTCCTTGTCAATTGCTGGGTCAAATTGACTGGCATGCTTACGAACCTCAACAATTTAGGACCTGCACTGGAGCTAAGCAGAACTCCCAGGCCTTCGCGTGTCTTCCGACGCCGAACCAGATCTCGGCGATTTTTGGCGTCAATAATTACTGCAACCTTTCAAGGTTCCTAAATGGAAATGAGAGAAAGTTGGGATGGATTTCATCACAGGATTACCGAGGACCTCGTCAGGATATGACTCCATTTGGGTGGTGGTGGATAGACTCACTAAAGTAGCCCACTTTATACCGGTCAAGATGACTTACTCCGAAAGTAGGTTGGCAGAATTGTACATGGCTCAAATCGTGTGTTTGCACGGTGTGCCATGCAAGATCGTGTCAGACAGAGGGAGTCAGTTTATCTCTAAGTTTTGGCAGAAGTTGCAGGAGGAGATGGGTACACGGTTAAACTTTAGCACCGCATATCACCCGCAAACTGATGGTCAGACCGAGCGGGTCAACCAGATATTAGAAGACATGTTAAGGGCTTGTGCCATATACTTCGGTGTAAGTTGGGATAAGAGCCTACCATATGCCGCGTTTTCCTACAACAACACTTACTAGGCAAGCCTTCAGATGGCCCTATTTGAGGCACTATATGGATGGAAGTGCCGTACACCACTCCTGTGGGATCAAACTGGAGAAAGACAAGTGTATGGAACGGATATACTACGGGAAGCAGAGGAGAAAGTGAAGATTATACAAGAGCACCTATGAGTAGCGCAGTCTCGTCAAAAGAGTTACACCGACAACCGTAGGAAGGACCTCAGTTTCGCGGAAGGTGATTATGTGTATCTTTGAGTCACGCCACTTAGGGGAGTTCACCGGTTTTAGACAAAAGGAAAGTTGGCACCATGTTATGTGGGGCCATACAAGATAGTAGGTCGAAGAGGAGAAGTCGCTTATCAATTAGAGTTGCCTCCCACCTTAGCTAGGGTGCATGATGTCTTTCATATATCTCAGTTGAAGAAATGTCTACGGGTGCCGACTGAAGAAGCCGATCCGGAATAGATAGAGATTCACGAAGACCTAACTTTTGTCGAGAAGCCCATCTGTATCTTAGAGACCAGTGAGGTGCCTCTGTTCCTGGCCCTGTCCCCCCCCCCCCCCCCTCCCCATCTCCCATCGGCTCCGCCTCGGCCAGCTCTTGCTCTGCCCGCTTCGCCAGCTGATCGTGAAGATGCTTAGCTGCAATATCCTTCCCCCTCGGAACCCACCAGCCCCTTCGAAAGGAGCGAAAGTGGGACTGGACTACGTCGCCTCGCTCCATCACGCTGCCATCCTGCACATCACATTCCAGGATGGCAGGATGTTGGTCAAGGTGATTACACACGCCGACGTGAATAGCAGTGAGGGCGGCGTAGCTAGCGGTATAGGCGCAGCAGTCGGTGAAGATGCCAAAGGCATCGCCAACCGCCGCCGCTGCCCCCCCCCCCCCCCAGCAACCATGTAGCACTCGGTGAATGCTTCGGTGGGTGCGCCATTCTCGAAATGACTTTATCACTAAAGAAAAATATAGAAATGCTATAATTTAAACTCATGTACTAGACAACATTCATACAAAAAAGCATCCACTATGCAATCGAATTTAAACTATGTGGAAAAATAAAATATATAATTTAAACTCCCTTGAGCTATTTAACTGGGAAAAAAATATTAAAACGCACCCATTTAAACAAAAGCAACTAATTTAAGATGGACTAATTAATGTGAGTTGCTTCATCCAAGGGTTCAGTTTTTTGCTACACAGATCCATATAGTTCAGAAGCTGTTGTCATAAAAACTAAAGCATAGTTTTTCAGAAGAGGTTGGCTCATAACTAAATAAAGCCGTTGTCATACAGTTTTTTAGAGTTTCAGTAACATAACAACTAGTTTAAGAGCAAGATGGTATTTTTTTTTCTATGCTGCATAGGTTCACAAACAAAAGAGGTTGGCTCATAGTAGGTGCTATTCACCTAGATTTCAAGGTAAATGATAGCAGTTCGTAAGTTACTATGCCACATCACAAAAAAAAAGTGCATCAACAAGTGCTAAAGCAACTATTTGTCAAGACTAAGATACTAATACCTTTTGGAAAAATATTATCACCATAGAAAAATTAGTCATTCATTAGCACGCACACTAAAAATATCTAGATAAAATGACACAAAATTTGCAGTACTATCAAAGTGAAAAATATGAAGCAACAAGTTCATAAATGATAACTACAGAGAAATGCAGGAACATTTGTGCAGAGACATACCTCCGTCTTCGGATCCAAGCACTAGGACTATGTGGAGTTCCTCTCCTTCTGTTCTCTTCGTCCCTTTTGCTGATTGGAACCTACGAAGAATTCTTGTTCTCTCTCCCTATCCCTCGGAAGCAAGGATCTTGGAGAAAAATGTGTGAGGACAAAACCATAAATCAAACGATGGGAGGAGAACTGTGTCACACCCTGAAAATTCCCTAAATAAATAAATCATGTGAAAAAGCATTTTTAGAAATAGTTTTAAAAAGGCCAAGGAGTGAAATCATAAAAATCAGAGAAAATTTTCAACAAAAGTTGGTCTAGATAAAATTTTATAAAATACCTTGCTTAATCCTTTAGCTCCTGGAATTTTCTGGAAATTAATTGAGCAAGGGAAGTATTTTTAAAAAATAAAAAAGCATTTCAGCAATTTATTTAATTGGAAAATCATTTGGAAATCCTTTCTCTGCCCTTGGGCTAAATCTGGCCGTCACTGTTCTCTCCTCCCTTTCCCGCTCGCGCCATGCGGGCCACGGCCTGCTAGCGCCCGCGCCTTCCCTCTTGCTGATAGGTCAAATCTCTCTCCGACCTTGGGTCGGTGAGACACTATGCAATCCGACGCCGCCGACGAGAATCCCGTTCCAATCCACTCGCTCTAGTCGGGATTCCCCCAAATTGGTTGAGGGGTTTTGATCCCCTTGACCTCCTCTTCCTTTTCCCCCAAGAATCACAGTGAGAACCCGAAGGGTTTTGGGCGTTGGGCCGTCTCCCTGCCTTGGAACCTGATCAACCCTACCGGAGACAGGTGGTCCAGCGGGTGGCACTCTTGTTGTGTGGGTTACATGGAGGGTCCTGTCACAACTCCTTTCTAAGGTACCATGGTGGTCTTGAGGCATACGGTAACATGTTGTGGGGTTGTGTCTTGTGGGTAAATTGGTACACCTCTAGGTAAAGTAAAACTGTTCGAATAGCCGTGCCCACGGTTAATGGGCAGCCTAGCAATATTTTCCATGATTAGTCCCACACTACTCTACATTAATTTTACATGATGGAATATTGATAGCTCCAGGTTGGGAGTGGTTAGGCCTGTACCGCTTTGGAGAGCGGTATAGTGTTGGATAATATTGTGTAGTGCTTACTTGGTTTACTATTTTCTCAAATGTTTTAGTAAATGCTATTATACAAATGAGCCATATTATGCCATCATTTGAATATCTGTGTATTTTCATATTTGCTGTGTGGCTTGCGGAGTATTTCATGGAGACTGAGCGGGATCCTGATCAAGCGCCTGTGGATTTGAGGTCGTCACGTCATCCGTAGTTTATTTTCGCTGCTTAGATTTTTATCTTTTGATAGGTGCCATTTGCCTTTGTAATAAATATAATCATTTTATGTAAGACATTTATTTTGATATCAACTATATTATTTGTGTGCCTCGGGTGATTCCTGGATGAGGATTTACGCACAAAAAAATCATCCGAATTTTGGATGGAAATTCTGGATGTGATAAACTGAGAGGCAGAGTGGGAGATTAACCTGCAGCACTGCAAGCTGGGGATGATAGGGTGACAACGAGCTCCAAGATCCACGTCGATATGATGAGGAGATGCGAGGGAGAGCAGTGGGGGCGCAGTTGGAGAGGAGAGCGAGGCGGCGCTGCGCCGCTGCCTGTTGAGGAGGATGACACGAGCGAGAGCGAGAGAGAAAAAAAAACACACGGCCTCATCCGAACGCGTTCACGAGCCATGGAGGGAAAATGGCCCCGACTGGGCTGTCCCACAAGAATTGCGCTGCAATCCCCCTGATCCCGACCCAAACGAACAAGGCCTAAGGTTATTACTTTTCACCTACACCCCGAGGCCCACAGCCTATCCACACAAATTCCAACCACCACGACGAGTCAAAATGTCGCCACACATCCTGCGTGCCTACCCTGTGGCGCCAATTGGGCTGCAATCCCCCCAATCTCGGCCCAAACGAACAAGGCCTAAGGCTACCACTTTTCACCTACACCCCAAGGCCCACATCCTGTCCACACAAATTCCCACCACCATGACGAGTCAAAACGTTGCCACACATCCTGCGTGCCTACCCTGCGGCGCCACAGCATGCGGAGCATTTCCTTTTTGGCTTAATCGGTAAAACCGAGAAAACCGAACCAATCGAAGTACCTCGGTTTATTCGGCATGGTTTTTTTTTCTTCATTAAGGACTTTGGTTTGACATTGTTGAAAACCTATCTTTTAGGAAACTGAACAAACCAAACTGAATCACCAAACAAACCGAATACCCACCCCTAACCAGGAATTTGGTGTTGAGGGCGCATTCATGGTATGTGCATACTATATGTTATGTGTATGTCTCTACATACTTGTAAAATTGTTTAATGCGATAAATAAAACAATCCACTCAACTATATTCTGTTTTAGCAAAAATGAATAAACTTCGATTGTAGGGAGACAGGGAGAACAAACCCGAAAAGGCTATTTAGCGAACGCTCACGCGTAGGGTATCCGCGCGAACGCTCTCCAACCTTCTGTTTTTGGCACCACCTTCCTTTTATAGAAACTTTATACACGTAAATTTTATACATAAAAAGTTTATACACGGAAAGTTTACACATCCGATTTAAATTCAGAATTAGAGTTCCAGCGTAGAAATTTTATACAAATAAACTTTTTTCATTTATATATATAATAGTTTCTATGTATAAAGTTTCTATATATATATAGTTTATACGTCCTATTTTGGATTCTGATTTGATTTGGAATCAAAGTCTTTTACGTAGAATATCTACGTATTTAAAAGTTTGTATGTATAAAGTTTGTGTATAAAGTTTATATATATATAATTTTTATGTATAAAGGGTTTTTTTACTGCAAATGGGCCAGGCCAAAGCATTCGCACGCGGTCCAGACGCGCGAACGCTCGTCCATTAGACCTCCCCAAACAAACCCGAGTAACTATGCAAAGAATTTGGTGTATTGGGCCTCTTCCAAGGCATCAACAGCAGCAAGTCATGCAGTTATCCAGGACCAAGCTGAAAGGCGAGGAGTTTTGGGCCTTTTGCTGTGACGCTTAGATGCTGTGTCTGGGCAGTTGGGCTCACGGTTCATACTTACGAAAACCAGACTGGTGGTTTTTTTTCAGTTTTAGCATAAACCATTTAAAAACCATTGACTACTGATAAAATTCAATCAAATTTTATAAAAAATGTAAAATCTAGTTTGATTTTTTTAAAACTTGACTAACAAATCGAGCGGTTTGTGTTCTCAAGACAGCCTTTTGTAAACCCTGATTGGGCTGCTAACTTAGCCTTTTGAGTTGCAGCATGCCTATCGTACAGCAATAAAAGCCAACCACTTATTTCTATTTACAGTATCCATTTGATGTAGTAAGTATAAACGCTGTCATTTAGTGCCTAGCATTTGGAATTCTCACTTAGTTATAGATGTTTGTGTTCGGGTACATCGATAGGAGTTGTTGGTCATTAATCATTAGTTAGAATGCCTATTTCAGTAGCATATTCAGATTTGTAAAATGAAGTTGAGGGTGAATAAGCGGGAACAAAATAATGCCTTTTTTGGCTGCGACAATAAAAAAAATGTGTCTTCCACACATTGCATGTGTTTGTATGTCTATCGCAAGTAGGTATATATCTTTTCTCGCCGTAGTTTATCTCGGCTTGACTTGGGAACCACCATGCACACGACGGGTGACTCCATCCGGAGAGATCTTCGTGCCTTGCCTGCCAACTGAGAAATTAGTTAAGAGTTAATGGGTTCTCATTGCTCACTGTTGACGCTGACACAAAATAGAGCTCCCAAGGTTTGACATTTCAGGTGTGTACTTTCACAACCATGTAACCATCAATCAGAACACCCTTCACTATCGGTTTATTTAAAACTGTCACTAAAAATAATATCATTATCTATCACCTTAAAAACACGACAATGATAGCATCACTGCCAGTTCACCATAAAAACTAGTAGTTATACTATCACTGGCGGTTTTACTTTTGAGCTGGTAGGGAAATTGGTTGAGTTTGCATGGATGTGCAGTTAAGTACTGATCCCCTGGGCTCCACCATCCTCTCCCCTCTCTCTCACACGCCTCTTCCTCTCACTCTCTCCGCCCACCAACATCGTCATGTGCCTCTCCCCCCCCCCCCCCAATGCCTCTCTCTAGCTCTTTCCAGCCCTATCCCCATCTCTCTCCGGCCCTCTCGTTAGCCCCGACACCATCGCCTCTCCCTTTTTTCAGATCTGTCGTTACCGCCACTCATTCTCCCTATATCGGTTGCCTTCTCTTCTCGCTCTTCCCAGATCTGCCGCCGCCACCTCTTCGTCTCCCCAAATTTTCCATCTCCCTCATCTCTCTCCCCTAAGGACGTTGTTGACTTCAGTGCCAGATTAGGCAATTCCAAGCTTGGGGGCTATCAGATCTGACGATAGGTCCACCAGATCTAGATGTTGCGTCACCTCCTCCACCATGACGGCAAGGGAGCCAAGGAGGATAAGGAAGGAGGGATTGATGAGGACATCCCTTCCATGGATACAACTCATCCACAATAAGGACCACTTACTCGAGCTCGTACTCGTCAACTTAATTACCAGGTGAATTCATTCCTAGGTTAATATATTATTGAGAATAGTCCGCTACCTAATGCAAATAATTTACTTATGATTAGGAATCTGAGAAAGGATAAAGCAAAGGGACCAAGCCAAGCAAGAATTCGACTTAGACTCGTTCTGGAATCAGATTCGAACTGCTGCGATGGTACCAAATTCAAACGGGCATAACTTCCTCATACGGACTCCATTTGGGATGTTCTTGTACTTCATAGAAAGCTTATAAAGTCTACTTTCCAACGGATCCAACCTCATCTTCAAATTCCATCCAAGCTGGCCACAATCAATAAAACAATTCATATTGGTTCTTGAGTCCAAATCAAAAGGGTGCTACACCATCCCCACTTAGGCCCATGAGCCTTGTAACCCTAGGGCGTGCACCAGGGACGCCCCCCTAGTCATCTCTCTATTTAGGAGCCGCCGCCTCCCTTGCTAGGAGGTGGATTTCATTGAGTTTAGGTTTAGCCATTATGCAAATTTCTGTTCTTCAGTTGTGTCAAATGACCACCTATCAAGACAGTTTCGGAATTCCAACTTTATGATTCGCAATACAATTTATGCTTCATTCATATTTGCAATATCAGATTGCCTACGTCTTATTCTTACTAGTTCTTCGATTGCTCGTAGAGATTGAACTTCGTATTCAGGTTGATCGCGTCTCCAGCGAGGTCAATAACATCTCGGAGATTGGTTAAGCGATGATAAGGCGCAAGCGACATTGTGCGTTTGTAGTCAGTTCGCCAGGGTCATCTCCACTAAAATCGATGGTTATCAGTCTCATCGAAAGATCGGGCACCTCGTTTCCATCAAGAAGGACGGTGACTCCGCGATGGCAAGGAGGGAGTGTCGAGAAGAAGGGAGGGAGAGGGTAGTGGCTCTGCGACGAGGAGGCTACGGAGGAGGGAGAGCGGAGGATAAGGGCCCTACACCGTACCGCCAAGAGGCTCTACACCACGCCACGCCACCAAGCGTACTGCACGGCCGAGGGACCCTGCACCAAGCTGATAAGCACCTCATCACCAGCCCAAGCTGCAGCTTTGCAAGGAACACCATTGTTGCAACCACCGCCTCATCACCAGCGATAAACATGCACAAGGTGAGGGCGATGCAGGTGGCAGAAGGTCAGTCTATGTGTCATGAATGCTCTTCCCTTGCTTGTGTGAGAACTTTTACTATGATTTTGGAGAAACAATGGATCTTTCCTAAAGTACAGCCTAGAATGACAATGTCATTCTCTAAACGAACACGGAACATTCTGTTTGGTAGGGCTTCCGTAAGTAAACCCTCAAAAGATTTTTTTCTTCTCTCTTTTTTTCTCCTATTTTTCTGTTTTATTTTTGTTTGATGAAATTTTGTACCAAAATTCATCGTATAAAATATTTTAAATAGCAGACGTTAATTTCGCGATGGCGTAAATTGCAACTCTATGATGCGTGGGCCTAAGAAATTCAAATACGAGACGGTGTCTAAATATATTCAATATTGGACTCGTTTTGCTGTATATTTCGAATAAAAAAATAATGGTTCAAACGGATTTTAAATCTAATGCATAATTTAAAAGATTTGAGCAGCTAAAGAAAAAGAAATTAACTAGTACTAGCTACAACTAGTTTGATTTGCTGCCATAATTTACATACGTAGTCACAATTGTTATATGGCTGCAAACGACATGTGTTAATCCTATGATTATGTTCAGCACATGCACTCGGTTTCTATGTTCTATCTACAGCCATGCATTATCTCTAGCTAAGTTGGCGGAGCAGGGAGATCAGCGCGTTCGCGTCGCTGGCGCTAGAGTCTCGGAGGGATGAGGCCAAACAGTTGTCATCCTCGCTGTCTATAAAAGGTGCCGATCCCTGACTGCCGAAGCCGTTCGAGAACCCCCGGGCGTAGAATAGGCTGGCAGACGGAGAGACGCAAAAGTCTTATGGACCTGTTGTGTGCTCTCATCCGCTCCATCGCCCATAAAATAGAAACCTACAGCCAGTATATATTCATCCATCTTGCCGGCGACTACTGTACACTCCTCCGGTAATATTCCGTTGATCCGATCTCTCACTAACATGTCGCAAGTCAAGATAACCGTGTTTAGTGGTAAAAACGATGAACATTTTGTTATTTGGAATTAAGCCTCTTGATCACAAGTGCACGGTGTATCCGATCTTTGTTGATGATTGGATTACTACATAATAATGACTGAAAATAGGTGTCCGATCTTGTGGAGAACGGATTGCCTACTTTTCTCTCTTTCTATGGTTAAAACTAGGTGTCTGATTTTGTGGCGATCAGACATTCATCTTTTTTTTATCTATGGCTTAAACTAAGTGTGTCTGATCTCGTGGCGATCAAACTGCTTTTCTTCGTCTTAATCTATGGCCTAAACTAGGCGTCTGGTCTCGTGAGTGACCAGATTGTCTATTCCTTTATCTAACCTGGTAGGTTTCGCACTAGAGATCAGACAACCCCTTTTTCATCTTTCTCGTTTGTCTATGACAGATGAGGTAAAACCAAACCATGGTCATGTACCGACGAGGCCGGGTCTATCACACTATCAACACGTTTAAACGGATAGGAATGGATACACCACTGCTGGGCACCGACGAGGCAAAGGCAATCACAAAATCCACGTCTGATGAAGGTTGGGATATATGACTAGGCACCGACGAGGCAAAAGTCATTCCCTTCAACGTGACACCTGTTCCATGCACCGGCGTGATGTTAGTGTAATATGACCAGGTTTCGGGGAAACAGAGCCATCCGTATCATATTCATAAAATTCTTCGTTAAATCTGCACCAACCTCAACGTTTGGCAAGCAAATACTATTTTGAAGATGATAGCCACAAGCACAGCTTAATCGGAGGTTTTCCATAGGCTCGCCCTGTGGATGTAATTAACTGGCCGCCTTATCGCTAGGTGTCAGGAATCAGCGACTACACGCAATCTCTAGTCAGCATCCTTTCTATTAAGCATACTCGCAAAGGCAAAAGGCAAACTCCTGCGGGAGCCCCATATGTATTTGTAAACAATCGTATTGATTAATAAAATACAGGTTTTCCCTATTTTCATGTGTTCATCGTTTTGTTTTCACTAAACAATTTTCAAATGAGAAACATTGTATTTTTGTTTGAAAAATAGGAAGTTCAAGATAGAGCTTGGGTGCTATAACTATAGGTGGGGAATTTACCACTATAGGTGGGGTGATTACCATATAATAAGACTTCTCCCCGATCTGTTAGTCGAGCTTCTCGATTGTCATTATACCTCAAGAAATAGAAAGAATAGCAATTCTCATTCTTCCCAAAACCTTAGAGATTCCTCGATAGTTGGCATAAATTCATAAGTCAGATGAACTGATACACTTTAAAAAGTTTCTAATTCTATATATTTTCTTTCTAGTCTTTCTTTTTTGATGTCGCAAAATTGATGCCTTTCTCTTTGCTCTAGACAATTGCTATGTTTGGAAGTGTGTAGGTCTGCAATCCTAATTGTATGAAGTTGATCTGGAAGTGTGGATGCATGATATTGCCAATTAGCAGGTGTTTTGGTGGTATGACAAAACGTATTTTTTATTGTTATATCACATTGCAGAATTTAGCTAGTAGTTAAGAGAATGTTTACTGTTTTCGTAAAAAGTGAATATTGTCAATAATAGTAAAACAAAGGATTCTACTCTTTAGTTTAACGCCTGAAAATTTGCTGATTATTGGTGCTCCATGAAACAATGCCTTCTTCCTATCTAACATTGCTAGAGTTTTAGGGTGTGGCCTAGTAAATGCTGACATATTGTGAAGGAGCTATTTAGTAACTAAAGAGCACCGTTCTCATGAGAGACACAGTTCGGGTATGCGAACCAAGAAGCTAAGAAAAGGAAAAAGTAGCGTTTGGGGCGGAGATAAGCAAAAACAAGAAACCAACTAGCCAACGACCAGGACGGAGGACTCTGCAACCACACGCAGGGACAAAGTGGCCTTGATCGTTGGCAGATGTGCCGTTGAGGCCTTCTGTGATGGATCTAGCTGGATGATAGGTGCCCAGCGTCCTACTGTTCCACGCTTGCTGTCATGCTCCCTGCAATTGATCCCTGCCACTCCGTGCCTTCCACCTGTTCCGATCAAATGCCACCACCAGCGCCTAGTGCGTCATATCCGAGCATGGACAGTGTAGTAGCAGCAGCTAGGCCGTCCTAGCGTTAGGGCAGCAACTGTGTCATCAAGGTCCCGGAACGATGGGGTCGAGGAATAGGAACGTGGGACATAGAATGTCACTTTTAAAATAGCATAGTACAAAGGGGTATATCTTTTCGGAGCATTTGTTCGAGGGATGGAACGCATTCTATGGTTAGTGGAATAAAAAAATCATTACTATACTAGAATGAGCTTCACTGAGAATAAATATAAACTTTAGATCTAGTATGAAAGAAATCAATTATTACAAGGTCAAAGGAGTAAGTGAAAAATGATGAATACCATATATTTATCCATCTCATCCCCATTGATGGAATCTTTTCTATCTACCATCAGATAAATTCCGAGTCCATCTTAGTCCTTCATTCCTAGCTCATAATACTAACCACTCATACCTCCCAATATCTCTCCCCCTCCTCCCACCACAACTGCCATTCATCTTCCCATCGGTGCACCCAGTGTGTCTTCGCACCGCTGCCACTGATGCCCCTTGAGCCAGTGTCACCTGCATGGTGGGCTGCTGCCGCCACTACTTCCAGCGTGGTTGATCCATTCCCATCAATGCCCCTTGCATTGGCTCTGGCGCGTCGTCCACCTCCATAGAGTCCTTGTTGTTGTAGCAAGGGAGTTGAGTATGGATCCTCATCGACCTCCAGCAAGGGAGTGACGGTGGCGACGATGACGACGACCATGTCAGCTCTTTCTATTCCTCCGGCGTACAGCAGCTACCAAGATGGTGATCTGTCTGCAATCGGTACATCATCATGCATCATTCTCGTTCCTTGTTCCGGTACAAGGAAAGAAACATTATTCCGTGTTCTGTGTGACATAGATTAGTGATGGATCTAAGCAGTAGTGGCAGCGCGAGAAGTAGGTATGGTAGTGACACCTGGAAACGGCTGCTAACAGATCTATGTCAGCCTCCCTGTCGCTTGCTGGTTGGCCTCCACACATCTGCCACGTGCCATCACTATCGAGAGAGTAGAGATGAAAGAGAGAGGAAAAGTTAAGTTAAGAGAGAAGAAGCTGCACAAGAGACACATAGAGAGTGGGGTGGGGGCAGTGGGGAAAGTAAATTAAGAGAGGGTACTTAGTGTTGGATCCACAATTGGATAAAATGCATTGGAATACTTGCTCTATAGAGATGTTGGCAAGTACAGACACTGCCAAAAGTTTCTAGCAATGGAAATGCTCTTATGTTGTTAGACGTGTGTGTCCTGGTACGGGAATAGGATCTGTTGGCTATTAGTTAGAATGCCCATTTGAGTAGAGTATTTTGGTTTGTAAAGTGATGGTGACACTAATAAAGGAGAAAAAAATGATGCTCTACATCACGAGAAAATATAATGTGTCTTCCACTTGCCATGTCTTTGTGTTTATATATAGTAGCCATGTGTTTTTGTGTTTATGGTAAGCATGTGGGTATCTTTGCCTTCTATAGTTTAATTTTGGATTAAATCAGAAACCATCATGCACAGGATAGACCACTTAGCAATCATGATAGATTTTAGTCCCTTGCCAGTTGGGAAAGTAGCTAGAAGGGAAAATGGGCCCTCACCGTCTATGTGTACCGTTGGGATGATGGTTGAGGTTGAATTGGAGAGAGCAAAATGCACTCAGCACCACAAAAAAAGTCTCTTCCACTTCCCCTCCCAAAAAATGTGTTTATCGTAAGTAGGTGTCTATTATTGCAAATGTTAGGTAAGAATTTCTAAATGAAGGATTGCTCTTTCATTGATTCTTGATGTGCAATAAGACCAAGCTAGGAGTATAAATGCTAAGATCCTTGAGAACAGAGCAGTCAATCATATCCAAATTCTTCAGTAACTTGATAAAATTTCTTACACCTCCATTAAATAGTCTATGAGTAGCAGATTTTGCAAAGCTGGGCACGTGTTGTTCATCAATATTAGTAAGCCCCAAAGTTTTCAGATACTACGAACTGAACCCCCACAGATCTGGATCCAGGTAGAAAGGTTCCCAGCTTTCGTATTCAACAAATTTAAGCACTTAAAATGTGCTTGATAGCATGATCAATTCAAGACCTGGCGCGGTCTACTGCAAAAGAATCTTGATGAAATGTATGCATGGGAGCATCAACACGACCACATGTTAGCAACAGATTGTCAGCAAAACTGTTGAATTTCTCTCTATCCATGTGAAACCTCTATGTCGAGCTTGAGGCACCAGAAGAAGACGGTTGGGGCCTCAAAGCAATGGTTAAGGTCTGATCCATAGGAGACGGCTCCCCATGTAGGAGGATTGGCTTTCGTGGCCTTTCTCGGCCCCGGTTTTGGATGCTTCTTTTTAATTGAAATACATCGGGGGACTTTTCCTTTGGGTCTGAGTTTTTTTATACCCATTTGACAACAGGTATAGACATTGTTAATAGTGTCTAGCATCAGGACTGCTCATACACTGTTAGACGTGTGTGAGTGGGTACGACGATAGTATTAGTCGGTCATTAAATAGAATGCCTACCTAAGTTGCATATTCAGGTTTTTAACATAAGGTTAAGGGCTTGAGGCTAAATAGGAAAGAGCAAAATGGTGCTCAGCACAAACAAAAAGTGTCTTCCACTTCCCTGGTGAGTGTCACAAAAAAATGTGCCTTCCACTTCCATGGTGTTTGTGTGTTTATCTTAAGTAGGTGTATATCTTTGCAAATGTTAGGTAAGAGTTTCTAAATGAAGAATTTCCCTTTTGTTTATCCTTAGATGTGCAACAACACCAAGCTAGGAGTACAAACTCTAAGATCCTTGAAAAAAGTGCAGTCAATCATATCCAAATTCTTCAGTGAACTTGACGAAATTTGTTGCACCAGCATTAGCAGATTTTGCGAAACTAGACATGCTTTTGTTCAGCGGATCAAATACCATCGTGTCTATAGCAACAATAGTAAGCTCTAAAGTTTTTAGATACTGCGAACTGAACCACCACAGATTTTGATCTAGGTAGAAAGGTTCCCATCATTCATACTTAGCAAATTTAAGACTTGAATTGTGCTAGATAGCATGATCAATCCAAGAGTTGGCATCGTCTATTACAAAAGAATCTTGATGGAATATATGCATGGAAGCATCAACACAGTCACATGTTAGCAACATATTGTCAACAAAACTGCTGAATTTCTTCCTGTCCATGTGAAACCAATCAATGTCGAGCTTGATGCACCACAAGAAGGCCCACTAGTTGATGCACCAATGGAACAGAACACTGGTGCGCATTGGCTCCCACATTGACAAGAAGGACATGATATGGTGGATCAGATGGTTTGGGAGACTTCCTATCAAGTACTTCCCGTAGTGGAGATGTAGAATCTAAGTTATGGTCTTGACCTCCAGATGCGTGCCATCCCTATCAAGAGAGTAGAGATGGAAGAGGTAGGATTCACCCGATCGACCCCCATAGAGAAGAGAAATAGGAAGCCCGATTAAGAGAGAAGAAACCACAAGTGAGATATACTAGTTGGACGATAGGATACTTAACATTTGACGATAGTTGAATACAATGCATTGAAATACTAGTTTCTATTTAGAGTATATCCATTTGATAACAATTATAGACATCGTTAATGGTGTCTAGCATCAGAAATGCTCATACATTGTTAGACGTCTGTGTGTGGGTACGATAATAGAATCAGTTGGTCAGTAGATAGAATGCCTATCTAAGTTGCATATCCAGGTATTTAATATGAGGTTGAGGGCTTGAGGCTGGATAGGATAGAGCAAAATGGTGCTCAACACAAAAAGAAAATGTGTCTTTCACTTCTGTGGTGTGTCTCACAAAAAAAATGTGCCTTCCACTTCCCTGGTGTTTGTGTGTTTATCGTAAGTAGGTGTATATCTTTGTAGATTTTAGGTAAGTGTTTTGAAATGAAGTGTTTCCCTTTCGTTGATCCTTGATGTGCAAAAAGACCAAGCTAGGAGTACAAATGCCAAGATCCTTGAGAAGAGAGCAGCCAATCATACCCAAATTCTTCAATGAACTTGACGAAATTTCTTGCACCTCTGTTATCAGATTTTGCAAAGCTAGACATATGTTGTTTAGCGGATCAAATACCATCGCGTCTAGAGCAACAACAGTAAGCTTCAAAGTTTTTAGATACTACGAACTGAACCCCCACAGATTTGGATCCAGGTAGAAAGGTTCCCATCTTTCATGCTATGAAAATTTAATCACTTGAATTTTGCTTGATAGCATGATCAATCCAAGAGTTGGTGTGGTCTATTACAAAAGAATCTTGATGGAATATATGCATGGGAGCATCAACACGGTCACATGTTAGCAACAGATTGTCAACAAAACTGTTGAACTTCTCCCTGTACATGTGAAACCAATCTATATCGAGATTGATGCACTGCAAGAAGGCCCACTAGTTGGCGCACCAGTGGGATAGAGCACTGGTGCGCATTGACAATAAGGACATGATATGGTGGAATAGTTTAGGGAGATTGCTGATCGTGTCCTTCCTGCAATTGAGATGTGGATTCCGAGTTATAGTGTTGACCTCCAAATGCGTGCCATCCCGATCAAGAGATTAGAGGTGGAAGAGGATTCGCCCGATCGACCCCCATCGAGAGAAGAAATAGGAAGGCCGATTAAGAGAAAAAACAACAAGAGAACCAAAGAGGATAGTAGGAATATAAATTGTGGGAGGATATTTAACATTGGACTGACTATTGAATACAATCCATTGGAATACTAGTTTGTATTTAGAGTATATCCATTTGATATGACAAGTATAGACATTGTTAATACTGTCAAGCACTAGAAATGCTCTTACATTGTGCAGGTATGGCAATAGGATCAATTGGCCATTAGATAAAATGCCTATCGAATTTGCATATTCAGGTTTATAAAGTGAGCTGGAGGGCTTGAGGCTGAATAGGAGAGAACAGAATGATGTTTGGCACCACCAACAGTTGTGTCTTCCTCCTCCCATGTGTTTGTGTGTATGGTAAGTAGGTATGTATCTTTTCCAGCTCCATCTTTGGCTTTACTTGGGAACTAGCATGCATAGGATGGATGACTCCGTGATCCTGACAAATCTTCATCCCTCGCTAGGATAAATAAAACGTGTCTTCCACCACCATTAGGATAAACAAAACGTGTCTTCCACCACCATGTGTCTTCCCCGACCATAAAATGGTAGTTGCCACCACCAAAAAATGTGTCTTACACAATCATGCACAGGACGGCTGATGCAACAATCCTAGCTAACAGATTTTTACCCCTTCCCAACTAAGAAAGTAGTCACAATGGAAAAATGTGGACCCACATTTCTTGTGTTTGCTGTTGGCACAATATGGCTCCCAATGGTCAACATTCTAAATGTATACTATGTACCAACTTGTCCAATGTTGACCTCTTTAGGGTTTGTTGGCATGGGAAATGTGTGGAATTAATCTCCCAAATCCCCTCCAATCCCTATAGAGAAGGGATTAACTGAACAAGCCCTTAAAGAAAAAGCGAATTGTGAATTGTAATAAAACAAAGGACTCCACTCTTTAGATGCTTGGATTTTTTTTTGGGTTTATTGTTGTTCTAAGAAACAACGCCTTCCACTCTATCATTACTAGCATTTTAGGGTGTTGGCTTTACCAATATTGACATTTGTTTTGTGAACGAGTTCTTCAATAATTAATGGATAAGTCATGTATTAAACTAGATGAAGCCCCGCGCTTTGCTGCGGAACATATGGATGAATGTATGTTGAATATTACAAAAACAATGCATGAATATATATATATATATATATATATATATATATATATATATATATATATATATATATATATATATATATATATATATATTGTACAAATGATGTGAGTGATGATGATTTTAGCATGCTTGTATGTTAAGCTCTAGAATATAATAAATTTTAGATGACGTGGTATTCTTGTATATTGAGCTTTAGGATATAATAATTGCTAGGGATAATGATGTGGCATATTTATATATTAAGCTTTAGGTATAATAATTACTAGCAGGTTATAAAACAATGGTGATGGGAATATTGTATTGTTGGAAATGTAGCTGCACACAATTGGTAATGCCATGTGAAA
Organism: Oryza meyeriana var. granulata; assembly: GCA_003991445.1. Classification (NCBI taxonomy): domain Eukaryota; kingdom Viridiplantae; phylum Streptophyta; class Magnoliopsida; order Poales; family Poaceae; genus Oryza; species Oryza meyeriana. The sequence goes on along the minus strand of RYFJ01001759.1, from coordinate 55,753 downwards.
GTTGACTAGTAGATCATTGTTTACCTATGTGATAACTACACAATCAAATCACCATGGAACTATCTATATAACGGTCAGAGCAAAATAAAGACAAAAACTATTAAATATTTCACCAAAGGATCAGAGACAAACAAACACATATTATCGGCCCAGAAGGTCCAGAAATACAACTAATATCCAAATTGGCCTATTTATCTCAAGCCCATTTTGCTGCTGATATTATGATCTGGCCAGTTTGTTATTTGGGCCCATTGTACACAACCCAACCAAATGGGTCATCTTTCTTAGGTCATCTGAACCAACCCATTTAGAAGTTTGGATTGATTCAAGACTAACCAAAGTAACTGGGCCAAAACAAAGAAATAGAGAAATGCTGGTAAAATATATTACTAAAACTATTAGAACCCAATTTACATACACATCACAGATACATTAATTTATATAAAATAATCTAGTTGTTACCGACATAAATTTGGTCCTTAGACTTGGATACGGTAATACCTAGTTCCTAAATTAGAAATATTCATTTTTGGAGCCCTCAGTACTACGTCATGCACTGGTGGGCCAACTTAAACCTATTTAGTGTGTTCTTTTAATTTGTGATAATTTTTCAAGGATACAAAAGAATGGATTAACTATTCTAATGTTAGAAAATGTATTTAAAACAATATTACAAAAAATATATAGCTTTTATAAAAATCGTGTCAATTAAGTAGTTTGAGAATCGTGTCCACTAATCCATTCATGTATTAAGCATAAAGAATTGCGACAGTAACTTACGACATGTTATGTTTGCTAACGATGAATAAATTTTAGTAGAGGCAACAAACCAAACATCTTAATATAGCACCCTGCAATATTTTAGTAATGCCCTTATGTAACATCTCTGATGTTCAACAAGCCTGTTTCTCAATCTCTTTCCTTCCCTTTTCATCACTGGTTGGATCCTACATGCAGCCCCACTTTCTTGGAGCTTAACTGGACGTTAACTGCCAACACATGTCAACAGCACTTCCAACATTGCACCGTTCATCTTGTGCTCCACGCCTCGGCATAGCACGGCAAAGCAAACAAAAGAAAACTTATCAGAACACTTTCTGGTATGACGTTACCATAATAAATTAGAAAATACCAAGTTGAGCAATGACTTATGAGGTGCCTCATTGGAATGGATAAATTTTCAGATGAAGTTTGCGGGAATTGAAGTAATTCCATTGAAATTCCTGCAAAACTTTACTTCCTTTGTCCAACAATATAAGTATTTAAAGCATCTGAATTTTTTTTAATAATATAAGCATTCATACACTACTATTTGTCACATTAATCACCTTCCATTCATATTTTTCCATACTACCCCTAACTACCCTTCCACCCCTATTCATTGCTCGTTTAATAAAGGACACGTAAGTCTTTTTTCATTAATCTTAATCGCTGTAAACTTAGGGATAGTTTGAATATGAGAGAAGAAGAGGAAAGAGAAAGAACATCACGTAAAACAATATAAGCATTAGTATATGTTTAATTGAGTATTAATTATTTTAAACTTAAAAATAAATTAATATGATTTTTTAAAACAACTTTTATATAGAAAATTTTTAAAAAAACACACCGTTTAGCAGTTCGGAAATTATGCTTATAGAAAACGTTTTCACCCTTAGCGGGCAGATTCAAACTCAGAGATGTTGGACGGAAAGTGTAGCCCAAAAAGATTGTCAGTGAGACCAACTAAACGATTTTTTTTTGTCATGTCAAGGCTAGGACGCCCACCAACAAAAAGTTCAAGTCATTTTTCAAACCTGGTAAACAAAAAATTCAAGTCATTTTTCCACATCTCGCTGAGTAGCAAAGAATGCCAAAGAGCTCAATGGATCATTGCCTGGCACCTTAATACCCAGAGGGGTAGCAGTATAGCACCGCACAGTGAGGTGAAGAACATGTACAGACGTGCGTGAAGATGGATGGCCGGCGGCGCGTCGGTAGGAGGCACTGTTTGTCGACCGGAATTGGCTGCCAAGAACACAGCGAGGAGGAGAGGAGTCCGGCCGGCCAGGCAACTTGTTTAAGTTGACAAATTTTACGAGACGAGCGCGCTTTAACATAAATGTTGAAATAAGAGTACTAGAGAGGGTTCTGAATAAAACTGCATCAAATATATTTATTTGGAGAGATATATGCAAATTGTCTAACTTAGTGACAAGACTCCTATGACGTAAAAATGACATGCAGGCTCATCTAGGCTCTTAATAATACTGCATCAAATATATTTATTTAGAGAGACATGTACAAATCGTCTAACTTAACGACGAGGCTCCTCTGACCTCTGTCAGAAGAACATATGCCACTGATACATAGGCCTATAAGATAGGCCCATATGTCAGTGGCACATGTCTCTCTGACTTTACGTCAAACACTGCTTCTCTAACTTAATATACACGCAGGTAGACAAAATTATTGTACTCCCTCCATCTTGGCATAGAGTCTCAGATGTAAAGCTTTAATCATCAATTTTTCTAATAATAGATTATCAACAACTATATCATATGAAAATCTGATCTTTTGAAAATTTTCCAAACTATGACCTATCAGGAAAATTTAAAATCCTTCAAATTTCCTATCAGATTCCTCCTATCCAAGGAGCCCTTAACATTTTTAAGGTCTTAAATGTACATTTCTTAGTTGAGCGATCCTAATTTTCAGCCCACTAATTTCAATTAATACAATAAAAGAATCCTCATTTTAAGCCACATCATCAAAATTGGTTTAGATGTTGGATCGAAGTCTCTTAAATATCAACCGTCGGATCAAATTTGATATATAACATGAATGAGAACCATATCTACGGCCCGGTATATTCGGAACCTGCACTGCATGTAAATTTGGATTCCAACAAATAGTTTTTACCATCTGATGTAATAAAATAATATTAACTTTTCTCAAGTCCATCCATACGTACATCTAAATTTCGGTTAAAAGTTCCACGAGTATCATAGGTATCATATACAGTTATCCCCCACTAAGTATAGTTAATGCTATTTCTATATTTTTTTCAGGAAGCTACATTATCTTAATTATTTTTAGCCCCCGATTTGTGCTCCATATTGTCTTCCTTCTTTCTTCCTCTTTTCCTGTAAAGCCACGTCACTTTAATTATTTATAACATTTAGATAATTAATTTATAGTTCAAATCATCTCCCTTGACTTTAATCACATCGTATCAATTGTTTATAGCTCTTCCGGATGACTGATCAAAACAGGCCACATTGTTTAGCAACAAATCCATCCTACACATATTTTTTACCATTTTCATATAATATCTGCTCGTTTTATTTTAAAATATAGCTATTTTACGACTTAAACTTTGTTTTAAAATGTAGTTTTTTTAGCTCTTTTAATATTATTATATCTATTATACTTTTAGCAACCACCTTACACCTATCACCCATCCTACTCTCCTATAAGTCCTTCTTATATTAATAAAGAATAATGTGATCTTTTCGTCATATTCCTTAGTCCTCTAAAACAACCTAAAAATTTCTATATTTTAGAACAAAAGAGTCTTATGTAGCAACACAAAGGGTTTTATCTAATTAATAAAATAGCCAACAACAACTCTAATAGAAAAAAAACATGATTGAAATGCCATGTCCCTCTACGGAGAAATTTATCAGAAAGAGCATTTCAATGCATCATTGGTAAAATAAACAATTCCAAACTAACAGCTCCACTGACCTAATGCTCTCAGATCCCTGCCGAACGGCCGGAGCATACAAGACCAATCTATAAGATTTGATGAGTCATATTCATTCAATCTAAAGGATCTCACAATAATAAAATCTTGTGGAATAGAGCCCTCCAAAATCTCATAAATGTACTTCAATTGGAGAGCCCTCATCAGTGAGTCAGTCGTACTAGTAACTTGGTAATGAAATTAATATGTACTTACATCTGCCACAAGCAGGTGAGCAAACACAACACTGCGAATCGCCAATCCCAACCGCGCCACTGTCGGCGCTGGACCTCGAGCTCGAAATCTTGCCTCCCATGGCCTCCAGCTCGAGGTGGTGGTCGTGGTGGGCGTCGCCGTTGCCGTCTTCTTCGTCCGCCTCCTCTCGGCACCACAAGGGAGACGGGTGGGGGGTGGGGCCCGCGCTGGTGAAGGCCGTCGGGTGGCTCCTCCTCGCTGGCCTCTTCTTCCGGGTGCTCTGCTCCTTCCCCTCCTCGTCGCCGGAGATCAGCAAAGGTGCGAGCTTTCTGGCATTCAAGTTCTGGTTTTGAGTGTGGATGAGGGGGATTGGGAGGGTTTATGCTGTCGGTGGGTTTGGGGACTGCGAGATTCGGTGCAATTCGACAGCTTTTGCTGTTCTCGGTGGTTCCTGCAGCGAACATCAGTGGTTTCGTTGGTGTTAGAAATGTTGGGAACTTGTGTTCTTTGGTTCCATGGGATTATAAATTTTGCCTACTCTCGATCTTGATGCGTGCTACTGGGCTGCTCTGCTAGTATTGGATCACATTATTAGTCTGAATTTATTGTCTGTTCATCCGGTTTCCCCGGAACAGCGTGCAAATTTTGATTTGCTGTGCTGGAAGAGGAATATTTCGAACGGGTGATTTTTTTTTCCCTCTCATATTCTGGGTAGCGCTATTTCTGGCGGGTTTGGCGGGGAAAGCTCGGAATGAAGGAGCTTTCGTTGATGGAGCAGTTTAGCAGTTGGATCTCATGTTTGTGTATTGCGATTGGATATTTTTTTATCTTATCCTCCTAGTGGGAATATTGAATCTCCTCTTTGAAAGACTAGAAATGCAGTTCTTTTATCTTTTCACGAACCAGAAATTTGGAAATCAACTTTTTTTTTTTAGAACTGTTTAAGGTGTACCTTTGCGTTGGATGGGGAAGAAAAATAAGAAAGCTGTCTGTTTTCATCTTGTTTAAGATCAACCACTGCTGAATAAATATCTGTGTCAAGAACATGAGAAAATGAAGAGAACTCTGCTGTTCATCTTTCATGTGCAATTGTTGTCTGAGTACTTTTAGTTCATATCTTGTACTCATTCACATTATTTGCAATTTGGTTATGTTGAACTAAGTGAGCTTCTCCCACTCTTAGTTGTAATTTTACTTTTATGACACTAATGCTACTCATACAAACCGTGGTAATGTTCAAAGTCCTTGTTGCATATTATTCCCATCAGAAATCAGTTGAGAGGTTCTCAGTAATGCATATTGATTAGGATGCCCATACAGAGTCAATCATGCATCTATTCACAGCATGTTGACTTTAGACAAGTGAGCGGTGGTTTGTATAAAATTGGTTGCAGCAGACTTCGCTCATCTTGACAAACTGAAATAATTAAACCACTGGTCTTTAAGGAGCAATTGTAGATGTGCCAAGCATTTGTTGCTAAGCTCCAGATTTCACATCCAACTATTGTCTACCTGACTGTAGTTAATTGCACACTGCTTGTTGATTTCCTTTCTTTTGCCCCTTGTACCATAATTTATGAACTCCATTGAAGTAATACTTGTAGCAATCCTGCTATGTCTAAAAAATTCTCATTTTAAAGTAAATTTTGTACGAGAAATTCTATTTTAGTTGAGACTGAACAGTTACAAAGTAATATATCTTGAAACACTTTTGATGGCAAAATGATATGACTGAACACTTGAAGAACAAATACCAAACTTAACTGTGTTTACCTTCTCAATGGCTAAGTGAGAAAATGGCCAATTTATTTTTGGTCGATTTGTATATCTGCAGTTTCTTAAAACCTAAAAAGTAACTTTGTATACATTGTGAGTTCTCAGCTGTTCATTCACAGGTTCGACATCTGCTATTGTGCCAACTTAATTCCTATGGAAAAGGAAAGAATTTCTGAAAAAGATCTGCCTGCACATTTTTGTTCCTACAGAAAATAGATGATTTCTTGAGCTGTAAAGAATTGCAGTTTTATGAATCTATTACCCTTCTATTACTGCTTGTCTATCTGAAAGAACATGTTGGGACCTAGTTTCTACCACATGCTTCCTACGTTTTGGATACTTGACATGAGAAACAACATAGTAAACGGTGCTGTTTCTTTCTGTAGTATTCTTGTTTCTAGCATCTCATCTAAGACCTTTCTTTTTTTAGGGAAATGCAACATTTTTGATGGGGAATGGGTACCAAATCCCTCAGGCCCAGCCTATACCAATGCAACTTGTCGATTTATTGATGGTCACCAGAACTGTATGTTGAATGGTAGACCTGACATGGCATATCTACACTGGAGGTGGAAACCATATCAGTGTGAACTGCCACAATTTGATGAAGTGAGATTTCTAAGTGCTATGAGGAACAAATCGTGGGGCCTGATTGGCGACTCCATTCTTCGTAATCAAATGCAGTCACTGATTTGCCTTTTGTCTAAGGTAAATGCTGTGAACATTACATATTTTTTCGAATTCTCTTTCCCATGCTTGCTATGAAGCAATGTTCATGCTTTCCTTGAAGAATCATGTTCCACTGTGTACCTTTCCTAATTTTTACATATTGAATAATAACTGATGATATATGATAATGAGGCAGTACCAGATAAGTTTCAAGTACCTTCCATGCGTACTGTACATTATCCATGATACTCTCTCTCTCTCTCTCCATGATGATAAATTTGGAAATATCAGGCTTTGGTTGCTTAAGTTTGCACTATTCTCCCTATTGTAATGATTTGCATTTAGATCCATCAATACAAAAATTCCATGATATTATGTTCCAATTGTCTCTCGTGGAAGAAATAGGTCTGAAATATCTTCCTTTTGACCTTGCACATTCAGTGTTATACGGATAACCATCCTGAGCAGACCGGCTTTCTGTTTTATTTAGGTTGAAGAACCTGTTGAGGTCTACCATGACAAGGAATTCAGAAACAGGAGATGGCGCTTCCAATCATACAACTTCACATTGTCACTCGTCTGGAGTCCCTTCCTCATGAAATCTGAGGTATTTGAAAACGAGAATGGGCAATCCACCTCCGAAATCCAGCTTCACCTTGACGTGCTTGACCCAGTCTGGAAAAGTCAGTATGAAAGCTTTGACTATGTTGTGATTGCCGGTGGACAATGGTTTCTTAAGGTTGCGGTCTACTGGGAGAATGGTAGGGTGATAGGCTGCCATTATTGTCAGGACAAGAAGTTACTTGAACTTGGGTTTGAGCACCTCTACTGCAGGACACTGCAACAGGTTTTCAGATTCATCACATTGGCAAGCCACAAGCCAGTTGTTCTCTTCAGGACTTGGGCACCTGATCACTTCGAGAATGCGGAGTGGTTTAACGGGGGAACATGTAGCCGAGTGTTGCCTTACAAGAAGGGAGAGTATAGTGGAAAAGACATGGATCATGTCATGAGACCAATTGAACTTCAAGAGTTCAGGAAGGCCATAGCGGCGCTAGATGGTTCACGGAATGCTGTGAATCTGAAGCTCTTGGATACTTACAGCCTTTCATCCATGAGACCTGATGGCCATGTTGGGCCTTACAGGTATCCATTTGTGAAAGGTGACAAGGATTTCAAATCAGTTCAGAATGATTGCCTGCATTGGTGTGTACCAGGCCCTATCGACGCTTGGAATGATCTCGTTATGAAGATGGTACTTAGCTGATGAAACCTCTGAGATGATACTGAAAATGCAGGGTTTGTTTCAAGCACATCTGCCAACCTCAAATCAGGGTCCGTTTCCTGTGCCCGGTCGTGTACTGGTTTAACCGAAATTTGTAACAAGTAAAACCCAAATTTTGCAAGTTGTAAATCGCATTTCGGTTTCGGGCCGGGAAGTGACTTGTTATTTACTGTGGGCAGATGTAACTTGGAAGTCAACTCTTTTCGCCTGGTCTCATCTTTATGTGAAAATTTAGCGCATGCATCAGGAGAGTTTTTTCTTCGATAATAGAATTTAAACCAACCTATAGACCAAATATGTATCTGATCAAAGGTTATTACAGCATTGCAACATAGAGTTGCTAAATTGAAATAATTAAAAGTTCAGATGTCTTAAATCTCTGTATGCAAACCATAACAGAAAAGTAGTAATCTGCCTCAGCAATGCCTTATTCTCAAACACTTGGTCCTAGAGTAGAGCTGTACAAAATGCTTGGTAGCAAACAACCTGTTCATGAACACATATATTGAGTTGCATGTACCGACCAGTTCAACCCAAAAGTTTAAGCTGATGAGGAAAGATGAGCATTAACTTTATATATTTCAACACTCCCTCTCCCCTTAAGTCTCAAAGGTGGAATAGAAGTGGGCGTCACTCCCCCTCCCCTTAAGTCTCAAAGGTGGAATAGAAGTGGGCGTGGAATAGAAGTAGGCTGCAATTTTAATTAATTGTACGTCAGTTAGGATTCGAACTTGAGACCTCTAGCTCTGATACCATATTGAGTTGCATGCACCGATCAATTTAATCCAAAAGCTTAAGCTGATGAGGAAATGTGAGCAATTAACTTTATATTCCAACAACACACATAGCAGATCTCTAAGTAGACAGTAACCAAAGCGACAAGGATTCGCTTCCAAGGCTCCAATTTAAGATTTCCCTGAACAATCTGAATAAGCCATAACGGTACAACTTTAGTGGAAATTTGTAGCTTAACTTAGCCTCCAAAATTCAAAGGACGCGGCTACGCCGCGCACAGTAGCCAGTTAGTCCTAACCGGTGCACGCGCCCAAAAAGGAAAGAAATAGCGCGTGCACCGGCCACCCCACGCCATCCCCCAATTCCGCCCGCCAGGATTCACCGTGCCTCGCAAGAAAAACAAGTGGCCCCATGCGGCTCACGCTGGTGGGGCCCACCCCGCACCCACCTACATCAAGATCCGCCACGAACCCAGCTCGCCCCGTCCCCTGTGGCAAGCACGGCGACATGCGCCACCATTGATAGGAGGGGAGATCCCGAAAAAAATCCAAAAAACAAAAAAAAAGAGGAATCAAGGAGGAGCAGGAGCAGGGAGGCCAAGGAAGAGAAGAGAAAGAGAAGAAGAAGAGGAGAGGAGGAAAATCCAACGGAGAAAAATTGAGAGATCAAACCTGGTTAGGTCAAAGTTCTCAAAAAAAGAGAGGGCAGATCTAACTAGACAGGTATATTTACATCCTAGAAATTCACACAACATTTGTCTTGGTTTTTCTTTCCAACTAAGCTACATGTTCCTTTTCTTTCATTGTTCCTCCCAAAAAATGACAATCACCCCTTTCATCATCTTCTCTTCTGATACTACATCACAAAGTACAAACAAAAATAAGAAGAAAAATACACAACTATTGATGAAAAAGGGAGTAAATCTCAGAAACAAATGTAGAAATCAGAAAAAGCTACTTCCTAGAGAACTGTAAGTTACTTCCAAAAATAACATAATTACTTTTAGCAAGTATTAAAGTATTAAAGTTACCTTTATGTGACATTGTGGGTCCCTAAATGTTCCTTTTGCTCCTTGTCCGATACTGCATAAAAAGGGAAAAAAATGGCATAAGTATTGGTCAATATGCACCTTATAAACAGAAATATTTTAAAAAAACTCACTAAAGTTGCTGCATAAGTTGATCTCATGAAGGTACAATAGATGTAATTATGTACTAAAAGTTACATATATGGTATGTATTATCTACATTGTTATGATGTATAAGTTACATCTTAAAAATTATACAGAAATAAGTTTATGCAGCCTGTGGATATGAATTAATTTTGCAATGTCTTATAAATGAATACAGATATGGACCCAGATCCAATGTTTGACATCAACAGCCTCCCACAATTTGATTGTGATGAAAATGTCAGTGAAAATTCACTTCCATTTGAAGATGCTTCACTTGGTGAAAACACAAATTGGCCTTATTTCCCAATATATTCAAATGATGGCATGATTGATATTCCCCAGGTGAATTTGGATGATAATTTTGTCATTGCAAATATATACAGTGCTTGTGATGTGAATGATGGTGGTGTCTCAAGAAATGTTCCTAGTACTGACCTTGTCCTCATAATGACACAATTGGCTCCAGAATTATCTATCCATACAAACAACACCATGCACACTGGACATGAAACTGGTGCAACAAATGCTAGTGAGGACATGCTTTCAAGTGAGAAATCTAATGAAGATGATTCCGAAGCGCAATCACAGAATGTTTTATGCACTCCCCAAGTACCGTACCCCACGATGTCATTTGATACAGAGGAGGAAGCAAAAAGTCACTACAACAAGTATGCGAAGCGCGTAGGTTTCTCGATCAAAGTCAGCACATCGAGAAAATCAGACAAAGATGGGCAACGTGACAAGGTTATGTTTGTTTGCAACAAATGTGGTCTAAGCATAGCAAACAACAGTAAATTATCTCCCCCAAGCAAAGAAGAAGAAGTAAGACTAAAATAACTAGCTGCAAAGCATGGATGACAGTGAAGCGAATGGGTGCAAGGTGGAAAGTAATTCAGTTTATTGAAGAACACAACCATCCACTGGTTCATAAGTTTTTCCTTAAAAAGTTCCTGAGATCATATAGGATGATACCGAAAGAAGAGAAGAATTTTATCAAAATGCCGTATGGTGTCAATGTCTCATTTGGGCGAGTTATGCAATTGATGGTAGAATTATATGGTGAGGCTAGAAATGTGCCATACACGACAAAGGCATCAGCAATTATAAGTTAAAACTGGGCAGCAAGTACATATGTAGAGATCTAGCCGAGACAATTGCATATTTTAAGAAAGTCAAAAAGGATGACCTAATTTTCTTCTACAAGATATAGCTTGACAGAGATGATATGGTGCAGAACCTATTTTGAGTAGATGGAGCAACTAGAAATGTTTACAAAGAGTACAAGGGTTGCATCTCTTTTGATTGCACCTATATGACCAACATGTATAACATGCCTTGTGCATCTTTCATTGGCATAAACAGGCATGGACAATCTATTTATGTACTAAAAATCTGGTTTCACCTTTATAGAACACCCATTATCTTACCTCCATAGTAGATTCTTGTGCTGTAGAGTGAAGTTACATTTATTTTCCATTGTAGTTACTTCCAGTCATATATTAAGTTACATTGTACAAACCTACTAAGTTACTTCTTGCGTGCTCGATAAAAAAAAATCTAAGAAGAGATGCACTTTATTCCTTATAGAGTTGATTGAATATATGACATGCATAGTGATTTATGCGAGAAAAGGAAGTGCAACTGTAGTTTTTATTTTTTTATATATTGTTTTGACAAAAAAAGAGGAAAAATACTTCTGCAAAACTACTGAGTTACTTCTTGAATGCCCCTAACTTACATTTGTATATGTGTTTTACTTTCTGAAAAAATTGTAATTACTCATCATAATTATGTTTTGTGACACTTCAGATGGGGTGTGGTTTCCTGAGAAATGAAAAGACAGAATTCTTTATTTAGCTGCTTCAAGCATTTCTTGAAGCTATGGAAGCTGTAGAACCTGTTAACATAATTACTGATCAAAATATTGCAATAAAGGCAACAATAGAGATAGTTTTCCCTAGTGCTACTCATAGGAACTGCCGATGGCACATAATGCAAAATGCTCAGAAGAAAATTGGTAATCTACTAAGTAACAACAAAAAGCTTTGTGATGCTTTCAATGACTGCCTTGACAACAGTTTGATGGTGGAGGAGTTTGTGGGTAAATGGAATGTAACGTTATCGACACATCATCTTGAGTATAATTAGCACTTTAACACCTGTGAAAGATGAGGGATTGTTGGGTCCCAACATACTTTATGCACTCATTTTTCCCTTTCCTCTAAACTACCGCAAGAAGTGAGGGGTTCAATGCGGTGCTGAAGCACTACGTGAATCCCCAAAACAGTATATATAACTTTGTTTTGCAGTATGAAAAGATACAGGAAAATATTATGGTTACTACTAATCAAAACAAGTTCAGAGAAGAAGAAACTGTGCCTTATATGTGGTGTAGACATCCACTAGAGATGCAAGCGTTGCAAGTATACACAAGATACATATTCAATCTCTTTCAGAAAGAGTTGATGGCTGGCGCAGTGTATGACATGGTGTCTACTTCTAACAACTCCTATAAAGTGATTCCTATCGGACATCCAATTTTGAACTATGGCACAAGGACTTACAATGTGAATGCAAACTTGTTGGATAGAACATTCACCTGTGAGTGTTGCAGGTTTGAGAGGGATGACATCCTTTGTTGTCATGTTCTTAAGGTAAGATACCCTATTCTTACTTCTATTGTTAAGTTACGTTATTTTTATTTATCATTGTAGTTACTTCCCCAACACATATTCTTACTTTGCTACACGTGACTATATTGCTGAGTTAAGTTACATTTCATTTGTATTGTAGTTACGTCCCCCAACACAAATTCTTACTTTTACTGTATATTACTATGCTGCTTAGTTAAGTTACATTTTATTTGCATTATAGTTACTTCCCCTAACACCCTTTATTAATTTCACTAACAGTACTTTTGTTGTAGGTGATGCAAAATTATCGGGTTCATGAAATTCTGGTGCAGTACATATTGTTGAGGTGGACATCTATGAAAGAACCTGAATTACCTCCAGTTGATGCCAATAAAAAATAAATGAAGATGCCTCTGGGGTATTTGAAACTACTACGGTATAGCAATATATGCAACAAGTTTACAAAAATTGCTAAAAAAGCTGCAAACAACAAAAAGACCTATTGCCTCGCTCTAATGCGTATGGGTTCAATGGCAGATATTCTAACAACTCTGAAACAGAGTAGGAAGAAACAAAAAGGTGCTACAAGTGGAGCTTCAGATGTGCCCTTGACAGCAGCTCCGAAACAAAGTGGGGAGAAGCAAAAAGGTGCTACAAGTGTAGCTTCAGATGTGTCCTCGACAACAAGTACCCCTATCATTTAGATAAATAAACCCCCTAGTGGAACTGATCCTACCCTTCACCTTCAGATAAATGACCCCCACCACACAGCGGCAAGGCAGGCCAATTTCAACAAGATGCAAGCCCAGCATCCATGTGAGGCTATCAAAGCCAATGCCATGCAAACTGTGTGACAGTACTGATCACATAGTGTGGAAATGCCCTCTAAAGATCCCAAAATCTAGTTAGCAAACACAATGAATCAGAGCAACATATTTTACTTTTGTTGTAGTAGTTAGTTCTGGAGTTATCTTAAGTTACTTTTGTAGTTGCCTAAAGTTACTTTTACTTTCAGTTCGAGTTATTTGCACAGACATGGGATGTTGCATTTTTAAAAAGGCATGATATTTATGTAATTTATCTCTAAAGGCCGTCGCATTTAAACATGATATTTATGTAATGGTTTAGGAAGAAAAAAATAGAAAAAAGAGTTTGCATTTTTTACCTGAGAGACCAACTTTGACTGTTCTTTCTGCAGAACTTGTTGCCAACCAATTACTTTGTTCTCTTTGAATGACAACAACTTGTGTGTAAACAGCTTCCTAATGCTAGAAATGTCCCTTGCTTCGAACAGTGGCATTTTCTTGCCATCCCACAGCTCTAGGAACTTCAACATGAAAAAACTGTATTCCCTCCTGGTATTTAAAAAAAACAACAAAAAATGTCAGTTCTAAAAAATATAGTTCAGATCCATAGGAAAAAAATGTAGCAACAAATACATCACATACATGTTTGATTGGTTTGAATAATCAATAAAGACAATGGGGAAGTTTTGGATAGTTATTTTCCAAGAATCCCCATACAATCTCTCCCACATGATCTTGATGCATGCAACGATAAAGTTACATACAGATACTAGCGATTCATCGCCCTTATTCCTCATAGAGTCAAGAACCTCAAATCTTTTAGCTTTTAGATTTAGGCACACTGTGAACCAGTGTCCTACGTTGTCAACCAATTCAGCCATTTGCTGGAGTACAGGGAAAAAAATCTACATACACAGCAGGAAGTAATACAGTAAAAAAATTGAGGAAGTATATTGCACATCAGGAGAAAGTGTAAAAAAACATACACAAGGAAGGTAACTCAATAAAGGTAGAGAAGTAATTTGTGCACTAGAAGGATGTATAAAAAACATATACCACAGACCTAAGTATACATAATACCAAATTGCTTGTATTTAGGTGTCCACAGAGAAATATCTAAATGAGAGATGAGAACCTAATTTGAAAAAAAAAGGGAACCGGTCAAAAAAAAAGGACATCTTTCACTTACAAGTTCTTTGTGGTCGAGGCGGTCATCGGACTTACTGAATAGACTTTTGATATCGTTCTTGTCCAACTGGTTGTTGAGTAGATAGACCTACCAAAATGTAACATGAAAAATGTGTAAGGTCCTTAAAAAGATTGTGTATGAAAAAGGTAAAAGTTTGTGTTTACTCACTCCTATTCTATCATGGGCTATTTTCTTCAACTTATCCTTGTTGTCAGCTGAGATAACATGAATTGCCATCTTAGCTACATTGTTGGACAGTAAGCCTAAATGTTTGACAGAGTCGGTGAGATCTTTGAGCTCAATATAAAATGATCCATACTCCATGATTTTAACAATGGTTGTTCAAAAAAGAAAAGTCAAAGCATATTTTTAGAAAAAAGAAAAATGCATGAGGGGGGCTAAAAAAATAGATGAGTAAAGTCACTCTGTTAAACATAAAAAGTTGCATATATGAATACTAGAACTTACTTCTAACAAGTTGAAAAGTTACTTTCTTGATAAGATAGTAAGTTGTATTTTTCAGAAAAAACATTAAGTAGTATGTAAAACTGTTCCAAGATGGAGTATACAGTTTCCATACCTCTTTTTTGTTGTGGACGACCTCGATCCATTCCTGCATACTTCATTATAAATCTCATTTATGTGACGACTCACGGTGAATTGCTTCTTGTTCTCATAATCAATGAAAGGAGATCTTTAGAATTTTTTAGATTTAACTACCCTTTTGTTGTACTCATGTGGGACTAGTGTTGTATCTTCCAAAGCTTTCTTAGCAGTTGCTTCATCTGCTTCTCTCTGCACCATTTCAAAATCTTCCAAAGCTTTCAAAGCAATTGTTTCATCTGCTTCTCTCCCCCACCCATTCATAATCTTTAGTTGTAAAACTTTCATAGTCTTCACTTGTGATGGTCACCTCTTCAACTGTTTCTTGTGTGCTGTCAAACCCAAGATTGAAGGTAGGCACATCCTCTGGTATGCTTGGTGTGGCATGTCTTGCTAGGAATGGATAATCTCGAACTGCTTTGTCCTCCTGGGTTGGAGTTGATTGAGCTGGAGCTGGGGGCTGACTTTCTTGTTGTTCCTTGCTACCTACAGAATGAAAAAAATTGTAACATGTATATACAATAAAGCTGTTCAGGGATGTAAGTTGTAAATAGAAAGGATGTATAACATAAATGATGCAAATGTAACTTAAGGGGATTTTTTAAAGTCATCTTCTGGGTAGTCTTCAGTTTTTTTGGCATCTAGCAGCTATCCCTTCTTTTTTTCATCAGCATCGCCTTCCTTGGTTTCACCCTTTAGGTGACCTTCTTCCTTGTTGGCTATAAACAAAAAAAAATGAAGAGAGATATGTCAACAACAGGATGCAGTGAGGTAAAACTAAAAAAAAGTAACTTTTAGGGATTTTTTTTGTTCTTTGGCTATTTCAGCATCTGGCACCCCTCCCTTATTTGTGTTATCACCATTATCTCCCCTGTTTTCTTCTTCTGGTTGACTTCCAAAGGCAACATCTTCACCACGATCTTTGTTCTTTTCATATTCAGCAAACTTTTCATCTCCATCTCTATCTCTATCTTTCCCAGCATTAACATCATCATCTCCTTTTCCTCCAACCCCATCTTTAGTATCATCATCATCTCCACGTTTCAAACCATCCTCGCCTTCATCTCTATCTCCATCTTTTGATCCATTGGCGTCTTCATCTCCCTCATTGTCACTATCATCTGTATCTTCATCATTGTCATCACCATCATTGTCGTCATCCTTGTCTTCATCTTCACTTTCTGCATCCTCCACATAATCTCCATCTTCATCTGTTTCGTCATCTGTGCAGTCATCCGTTTCCTCATCTGCATTAATAGTTTTGTGTTGTGTCATCTTTTTCTGAGCTCTTCGTGTTGCCCTTTGACGGCTAGAACTATATTTTACATCCACATTTCCAGCACAACAAGCTCCTCCATCAACTTTTTCTGGACCAGAAATTTCTCTCACAAACTTAGAGAGAAGCCTTGAGAAGCCATAACACATGTTATGGACAGCAGTTTCGACTCTCTTATGGTCCTATAATAGAAGAAAAAAGGGCAACCATGTTACTTATAGTAGTTGAGCAAGCATGATGTGAGTAAGGTTCATGTAGACTGTATGGACAAAAAAATAGCAGAGAAGTATAGAAAACTAATACTATTATGTCAAATATATTATGTTCAGAAAAGAACGTAGAATGTACAGCAGGTATGCAGAGGATGTTATTTCATACAAGAAGGATATAAAATAAGTTCATTCAGAATGTGAAACAGAAATGGCAGAGATGTAATATTCAAGCAAACATGGTGTAAAAAAAGTGCATTCACAAAGTAAAACACTTGTGCCTGAGATGTATAACAGCAAAAAAATTGTGAAAAAAGAGTACAGTCAGAGTGTGCAGAAGCTAAACCTGATCATTCATATCATTAGGCACGTTTGAATTGACAAAACTCCTGAAATCAAAACCACTTTCAAACAAAGGGATTTCTCTATGCTCTACGATTGGCCAAAACTGAAAGTTCAATATAATAATTCAACAAAACAGATAAAAAAGAGAAAAATAATAATAATGCATTTGTATGAAATTAAGAAAACAAAAACATACTGGTAAGATACCAAAATTACCATCTGGCAATGTATCTAACTATATAGCTTTGTTGATCATATCATTTGTCCAGACAGTTGCTCGATACCCTTCCCTCGGCACATTTATATTCTCAATGCGAAGTGAATCCAAGTATAATATCTGAAATTTTTTTAATAAAAATCAAACCTACATGTACAGCATAGCATGTACATACAAAGTAGAATGCAAAATATAGGGGCATCTAATAAAATTGTAGAACATATACAAAAGGGATGTAATTTATCACACGTAGGATGTAAACAAAAGTAAATTGTACATAGACAGAATGTATAGCAGTTATGGTAGCGATGTAACTTTCACACAAGCAGGATGTGAAACAAGTATATTCAATGCAGAAAAATTTAGGAACTTACCATGATATATAGAAGGCAATATTTTGTAGGATATGACTTGGTTTTAGAAGACACAACTTTCTGCATGGTTAAAATCACAAACTTGCACCAATTGAGGTCTTTGATCTTAGACACATGAATCACAGACGGATAGCATCTAGGGCTGACTGTTGTCGCCGTGGTTGGTGCTAAAACAGAAGACATGGCGTAAATGATCCAAAGCCGCGCATACTTGTCATTAGAAGATTTCATCTTCTGTAATATTTCTCCAAGAGTAGAGACTAACGGCGAGTTCCCATCTTCAATTATCATGTCAGCCAGGAGAACTTCTGTCACATATGAATCCAGCTCATAAGGCACATCTGTATCTCCTTGGGGGATACCCAAAACTCTCTTTAGTGAATTTTCAGTAACCTATATAACTCCGCGTCGAGGGAAAATAAGCTGATTGGTAATAGAATTAAAGTGCTCCACTACCCACAAGCAAAGGTCAGGGCGAAGCTTTGAACACTTCAACTCCAAAAAACCGGGGAAACCAACACCATCTATTGCGGTCCTCTGATACTTGTCCATGTGAGCATACAATTTAGTAATCTTCATGGGAGAGACTCTAGTATACTCTTTCTACAAGGTAAAATAGTTATGTTAGAGATGTAATTTTTAAATAAACAGGATGTAAGGAAAAATCCGTCAGAATGTAAGATAGTTATAGACAGGCTACATAGTAGACAGCTTGTATAGCAGGGTGAAAAATAAACAGAGTATATTATCTTATTTCTAGGCCTTTTTGCAGAAGGATGCTTTACCTCCTCTGCATGATCATCTCCTAGGTCCCTTTCGGTACCACGTCATGCCGCTTGCTTTGCCTGTACAGAATGTAAGATAGTTATAGACAGGTTGTATTGTAGACAGATTGTATAGCAGAGTGAATAATAAACAGAGTATAGTACCTTGTTCCTAGGCCTTTTTGCAGAAGGCTGCTGTACCTTCTCTACATGATTATCTTCTAGGTCCCTTTTGGTACCACATCGTGCCGCTTGCTTTGTCTTTATAGGTGGAATATTCTTCCTTGCTGCTTTATGTGCTTTACATTTCACTCTAACCATCCTACTTTCTATCACAAAAAGTAGGGAAAAAGAGAGAAAAGAGAGTCAATAAATAAATAAACACACAGAAAATGCAATTTATAAAATCATCCATTCAGAACTAGTAAACATGCAAAAATCGCATGTCATCAATATGCTACATGTAGACCTTTTTACCACCTTTATATAAACAAAACTAGTAAAATGATTTATATGTAGAAAAGTTAATTCTAAACCTACAACTGCAAGATTAGTGGCCGGTGTGCGCTCAACCTCCCCATGAAGGAGCACATCATCTACAACCAAAATCCACCACCAAGACGGCCCCAACATCCAAGCAAAATGTTGCATCCTAAAATCTTATGAGTGTTGACTCCTAAACCATACCGTGTGCCTCGCAAAAATAGATCCCATTCCTTCCAAAACTAACATCATGTACTTCCTGTTCGTCCTAAAAATCCACAAAATGTTCCTTCTACCAGCTCCTCTTCCTCCCAAACCAATTCTCACAAAGTATGGTCATTACCACGATGGCTAACGGCCCTTAGAAGAAAAAGTAACTTGCTGCTAGCGCCATTGATGCCATGCTGGAAGCAGAACAAAAGGGCCTGCCCCCCCCCCCCCAGGCTAAGCCTTACCGCCGCCATTTAAGTCGCCGTCGTGCGTGCTCGGACATCCCACAAACCCTGACATCTCACAACGACAAAAACCCTAAGTACGCGGGGTAACTCACCTTGAGACCATCTTGTGCCGTCGCTGCCCAAGGCACCTCCGCACCTTCAGCACCATGGCCATCCAGAGCACGCCTCCACGCCAACCGTGCAACCGAGGGGACGGGATGACGGGAAGTGGTGCGGAGAGCTCGATGACGCTGTAGCAGTCACCAAGCACCACCATGAAACGAGCAAATCGCTGCCGTGACCGCAACCGTCGACCGATTTGGGATTTGGGGGAGAAATCACCGCTCTCCTCTTCTCCGCCTCCCTCTCTGGGATGCGGCTTTTGAAATTTGAACAGTAACTACAATATAGGAGAGCCGAGGCCGTTTCGGACCGGACGAGGAGGACGTGGCCGGCGTGGAGAGTGCAACTATGCGGGCGCACGGATGGACGACGCGTTTCCAAATCCGACGGTTGTCGCTGTGTGCGCATGATAGAGCCGTTTTGAGCACGCGTACAAGTTAGATTAGGTGAAATTAAAGTGTAGCACAAAATAAGCATACTACTAAAAATCAATAAAAAGATAAAAAAAGTCAGTCCAAATCAATCTTTGATTAACTCCTCACACAAGTTGATTGTTTTTTTGGGACAAGTCTTGTACATAAACTCGGATTTGGGAGCACATCCAGCAGCGAGAAATTCGATCAAAATAATCTCTAAAACTTTTAATAAACATAGAAAAAAGATTAATTAGTTAATGAACTCAGGGATATCCATGAATATTGCTGTAGTTCTTCTAATCTTCTCTTGTTGGCTTCTTAGCGACCTGTATTAATTATGATTAGCAGCTTAGTCTGTCGGCTAATTAATACCAACGAAACTTGCTGGTCATATTGTTGACGGCCTGAATCTGCAGCTCGAGGTCGCGGATCTGCTTGCCCTTCGCCGCCGCCTCCGCCGCCGCCAGCATGAGCTCCTCGACGTGCGCGTCCTTCTCCTCCGCCGCGGCGCGCAGCTGCTCGTCGGCGTCGTCCGCCCTCGCCTCGGCCTCCCGCCTCCGCGCCTCGACCGCCGCCCGCTCCGCCACGGCCGCGGCCAGCGCACGCTCCAGGGCGCTCACCTCCTCCTCCAGGTTCGCCGCCGCCTCCCTGTCGGACGCCGCGGCCGTCTCCCCCACGAGCAGCCTCCGGCGCAGCAGCGCCGCACTCCCCTCCTCGCCGGCGGCCTGCTGGTAGTCGTCGTCGTCCGCCGCTGGGCCGCCTCTGAAGGCGGCCAGCACCGTCGACAAGCATGACGACGGCAACATCATCCTTTGCGTCGAAGCCTGGTTCGGTCGCAGAGTGCAAGACGTCTTTGCTTTGCACGCGCGCGAGTATATAGGAGCACAAGACTTTGAAACGGTGTCGTAGTGGTAGTGGAACACGACCTAAAAGATTCCGATATAGAGTAGAAAAGGATTCCGATTTTTATCCTGAACTCTCATGAAAACAACTCTTTCAAACGGCGAGTTTCCATTTCCACAATGGGTCAAGTAAAAGGTTGTTTTAATTCTATATGTATTCTCTACGTAATAATTGGTTTCAAGCTTCTTCCTTACTCTTCTCTTCCTCCCGTAGTCCCGCTCTCCTTATCGATACCTACGCTCATCGACCTTGTTTATTATCCTTCCCTCTCTCAATTGAAAAGACTATTACATAATCGCTCACACGTTCTCTCCCGCGCGGTTACTATTTTGGCACCACACGCTTTCCTCTTTTTTAAGTTTATACATCAAAAGTTTGTTCACTCAAAGTTTATTGACCAAAAAGTTTCTATGTCCTATTCAAATTAGGATTCGAATTTCTATTCGGATTTTTATATAGGATGTTTCTATATTAAAAGTTTATACATATAAAATTTATATGTACGAACTTTTATGGGATAGTACCTCGTAATGTGCCAAATGCACTTAGGACGAGCCAAAAATGATTGTGTGTCTTGGGCCACGCATAATCACTCATCCACTAGATCTATCCTTGTTTAATGCCGTCGGTCCCTCAACAACATGTGACATGTAGGGTCATGTTGTCAAAAGGCCTAACGTGCGAATGTTAGTGTGCCTTAGCCTCACGTGAACACCCGTGCTTTCCTTTTTTCACCCACATGGTTTTTCTTTTTTTGGGTAAGTTTATACACCCAAAGTTTATATATTCGATTTGGATTTGGATTTAGATTTTGAGTTGGATTCAAATGTTTATACATGATGTTTCTATATTAAGAGTTATATATATAGTCTCTGCATATAAAGTTTATAGAGTGAATTTCACCTTGGGACACCTTTTATTACCAAAGTTTTGGTTTGGACTATCCTTTACTCAATCTTTTCTTTGAACTATGTAATTTTAACTTTGTGGTCTTTTGGACCACCCTAACTCCCTTATCCATCCACATCCAGCTCATCCTATATCAAAAGTGTGGTCTCCATACAACTGTGGGAGTTCATTAGCATGTAGGAGTTGATGTACTCAATGTTATTAATGTGTTTGAGAAGAGAGTCGAGGGTGGTCTAAAGTACAACAAAGTTAAATTATCCACTCTAAAGTGAAAATATTGGTTAAAGGGTGGCCCAAAGCGAAACTTTACCAATGAAGGACGGTCTAAAGTGCAATTCACTCAAGTTTATACGTATAAACTTTCTGAGATAGCTTCTCGTGATGGGCCAGATATACGTGGGCTGGGCAAAAAGTGTTTAGGCACAGTTTAGATATGTGAACACTCGTTCATTAGATCCTTGACATGTAAATCTTAAGAGGAATAATTGGTCCAATACCACCGGATTGGGCCTATTTAAGCCCTGTTCTTTTTAGCTTATTGGATGGTTTAAATAAGCCGCACATAAAATGAAAAACGTCATTAGCACGTGATTAATTAAGTATTTGCTATTAAAAAATTGAAAAATGGATCTATTTACTTTTTTAGAGCTACTTTCATATAGAAAATTTTTACAAAAAATATACCGTTTATCGTTTTGAAAAGTGTGAGCATGGGAAACGAGAAAAAAAAGGTGGGGGGAGTAGTGGGAACGAACAGCCCCTTAGATGCATTTCGCTCCACCCAAATGGAATACTTGATCTTCACAGGCTGAGGCCTCAACCCTATGGTCGCTTCTGAAATGCAGTTTTCGAGAGAGTGGTTCGTTACCATATTCAATCAATCCACTCCCAATCTGGACTCTTTGTCATCTTTGGATAAACGTGTTCACTCATATCACAAGATATATGTCTTACCACATATTTTTTTTATATTAAAATATATGACGCTTTGACTTTTCGATATTACGTTTGACTATTCACCTAATTCAAATTTTTTTGAAAGTATTAGTTATTTTGTAGTGATTTATTTTATCATTAAAAATATTTCAAGCATAACTTGTATTTTTACACATTTACACTAAAATTTTAAATAAGATAAAAGATCAACGTTATATTCAAAAGCCAAATCATCGTGCCATAAAAATAAAAGAGGGAGTACTAATTCACAGCCTCCCTCCTCCTTCCAGTGATAACTGACGACAACAGTGACGCAACGTCGCATCGACGTACCCGGCTCGCCAACTTCAAGTACCCAACGACAGCCACACACCCTCCACTACTCCAGTACTCCACTCCACATCCAGATCCAGCCAAGCCAGCGCGCGCAACAGAACACTCCTCGGCGAGACCGCGACGGCGTCGTTCGTCGACGGGCATGGGAGGTGACCGCGGAGTAACTCTGGCGACGGCGAGCGCGCGGGCGAGGCCTCGCGTGCTGCTGCTGTGCAGCCCGTGCATGGGCCACCTCATCCCGTTCTCTGAGCTCGCGCGCTGTCTCGTCGCCGACCATGGCCTCGCCGCCACGCTGCTCTTCGCCTCGGCGAGGTCGACACCATCGGAGCAGTACCTCGCCGTGGCGGCGTCCGTCCCGGCCGAGGGCGTCGACCTCGTCGCGCTGCCCGCGCCGACGCCTGCAGACGCGCTCCCGGCCGACGCCTCCGTGCGCGACCGCGCCACGCACGCCGTCGCCGCCAGCGTCCCGCGCGTCCGCGACATCGCCCGGTCGCTCGCCGCGACGGCGCCCCTGGTCGCATTCGTGGTGGACATGATCGGCGCGCCGGCGCACGGCGTCGCCAAGGAGCTCGGCGTCCCGTTCTACACTTTCTTCACCTCGCCGTGGATGCTGCTCTCCCTGTTCCTGCACCTCCCGGCGCTCGACGCGACGCGCGCCGGCGAGCACCGCGACGCGACGGAGCCGATCCGCCTGCCCGGCTGCATGCCGATCCACACGCACGATCTGCCCGGCTCGATGCTCGCCGACCGGAGCAGTGAGACGTACGCCGGGTTCTTGGTCATGGCCAAGGACGCGGCGAGAGCCGACGGCATCCTCGTGAACACGTTCCGTGAGCTAGAGCCGGCCGTCGGCGACGGAGCGGACGGCGTGAAGCTGCCGCCGGTTCACGCGGTCGGACCACTGGTCTGGACCAGACCAGTCTCCAAGGACCGGGACCATCATTGCCTGAGCTGGCTGGACCAACAGCCACGTGGATCCGTGGTCTACGTGTCGTTCGGGAGCGGTGGCACGCTTACATGGCAGCAGACAGCTGAGCTGGCGCTCGGGTTGGAGCTTAGTCAGCACAGGTTCATTTGGGCTATCAAGAGGCCAGACCAAGATACAGCAAATGGAGCATTCTTTGGAACAAGTCATCATGGCGGAGAAGAGGATGCAATGGAATTTTTGCCTGAGGGTTTCATTGCGAGGACTCGAGGGCTGGGGCTTGTGCTGCACTCATGGGCTCCCCAGACCGCCATACTTGGCCATGTATCGGTTGGTTGTTTTGTGACACATTGCGGCTGGAACTCTACACTAGAGAGCGTTTCCAATGGAGTTCCGATGGTCGCATGGCCACTCTATGCGGAGCAGAAGATGAATGCAGCAATGATGGAGGCTCAGGCAAAGGTAGCCATCCGGATTAATGTCGAAAACGATAGGTTTATAACGAAGAAAGAGATTGAAAGTGTGCTAAGACGAGTGATGAAAGGGGAGGAGGCAGACAGGTTGAGGCGGCAGATTGGTGAACTCAAAGACAAAGCAGTGTATGCATTGAGCAAAGGTGGTTATTCAACCTCTGCACTCGCACAGGTCACACATGTGTGGAGATCTACCGCGGGTCAAAAATAAAGGAAACCGTGGAAATCATATTGTGCTTTGGTTTTTGTATTGCAGTTTTGCTTTGGTTGATCTTTCTTGCCAAATTCAAGGCATATGCACAAAAATCAAATCAAATTTATAAAAGTTTTTAAGGGTCATTGTTTCCCTGCAAAATCTAGAGGCTATATTCTTGGTCTCATCAGGCAGGTGAAGTCACATTATTAACGTTTTCATGGGTTGTTTCAGAATCGTGCATTTCACGCTTGTTGAACTCCCAAAACATGGCCAAAAAAACATAAGGCATGTAAAAAAAAATCACCGTAGTTTTCTCTCATACTTAAAAACGGAGGCATCCGCTTCTCCCCACTTTCCTCGAAGCGCGTTGCTTGGTTTTGAAAAAAATTGGTTGGATGTTGTATGCTCGATCCACACTCCTAGCCCATCCTAGGTTATATAGACACGTGCAGTCTATCCCTAGCCGTATAAACCATTATAATATATAGGTATTTTACATATATCTTGTACTTTCTCTGGTTTTTAATAACTGACATCGTTAACTTTTGACATGACCACTACTAGGAAACGTTCTTTTACAGACGGCCAAGCACCCCGCCTGCAACTAAAGGCCTATGAAAACCGATGATCTTCGCAGGCAGTTCCACACTCACCTGCGAAAATCAATCTTCTCAAGTGGGTGTTTTAAGAGACCTGCCTACGAAAATCTGATTTTCGCAGGGGGTACTCTAGGAGGCCCACCTGGGCAAACATTTTTTGGCCAAAAAAAAAAAAAGAAAAAGCACCACCGCATCGCCAGCCTCCTCCCTATCCCCCACCGGACACGTCGGCCTCCTCCCCATCCCCCACCGCGCCGCCAGCCTCCTCTAGATCTGGTAGTGCAAGAAAGGGAGAGCTAGGTCGGGGAGGGGGAGGGGGAGTGGAGGAGCAGCGGTCACCTCCTCCCCTCTGTCGCCGTTGGCTTGGCCGCTGACCGCCCCAAACGCCGCTGGCCTCGCTGTCACCCCCGAGTGCTATTGGCCGCCGAGTGAGCACGTGAGAGATAGCAGGGGAGAGGGGGAGGGAAGGGGGAAGGTAGGGGGATAAGATAGGTCACGGGCAATCGAGTAGACAACATATTTATAACATTTTTTCCTAGGCGTTCCGCCTGTGAAAATCATAGGCAGGCCTTTAAGAGGGCCATCTATAACAATAACCCTATGTTTACAGGCTGTCCTCCTAGGACGACCACTTATAAAAATTATTTTTCATAGACGGGCCTTAACCAGAAACCTTCCTTACATTTTCACAGGTGGGTCTTTTTTTAGCCACCTGTAAAAATAAAGGGAGGTGTCAAAAAAATGGTTTTTTTATAGTAGACTTTTGATTATTTGCCTTATTTAAAAAAATTAAGTAAATATAATTTATTTTGGTTTATCATTAAAATAACTTTAAGTATGACTCATATTTTTTATATTTATATATTTTTTTAATAAGAGGAATGGTCAGACGTCAAATAAGACAATGAGCCAGATCTTCTCCAGCTCATTTCAATTGGTCGGTGCATCAGATAACTTTGTGCGTACAATGAATTTGAAAGCTCACAAGTCAACTCTGATTACATTGATGGAAATCGTAAATTGTGATATAGATCATAAGAGATTCACAACTTGTTCAATGCACATGTATCCCTCCCTTGTAGAAGCTCTTTTTTTCTTAATTTAGTGAAACCACTGCGTAGTTGACTACAAAACTGTTTTCCAGTTCATAAAACTATACTCCATTCAAAAATAATTATCGGTTTTGACTTTGAGATGTCAAGTTTTGACCAATAATATTATCCAAACAATCTAATAGTTTAGCATCAAAGTTGTATCATTATATCATCTAAAAAGAGTTTTATCATTATATTTTTAATCAAGCGTACTTTACTAATATCTTATATTTAAACCTACTCGCTTTGTTAGTTTTCAAAAAGTGAAGATCATTATTCCTCTACTCTCAGCCAAAATTGGCAAGCGTTGGATGAAGTGATTAAGGCACCATTCTAATCGACTGGCAAGCTAAGTTTATTGGCGGCATGTAAAATAAGGTAAGTCATTGTCACATGATTAATTAAGTATTAACTATTATAAACTGGAAAATCGGATTTATTTAATTTTTTAAAAAACTTATATATTATATAAAGTTTTGCAAAAATACACTATTTAATAGTTGAAAAGGCACACTCATAAAAATCAAGGTAATAGCTCATGTGAGAAGCTGATTTAAACTATGACTAAGGGCATGAACAATACAAGCATCTTAAGCATCTAAAAAGAGAATCTCCCACAACTTAATAGTGGCTTCATCTCACAACTTAATAGTGGCTTCAATTTTTTAGTCAACCCTTAATTTTCTAGTTTAGAGAATCTCTAAAAGTCTCTCTAAATCTTGCTCTCTAAATACCTATATGGTAAGTTGGCCAAAAAAAATTCTTTCCATATTTACGTTGCACTCCAACACTCTCTTCAAATCCCACGGTCTATATTCCAACGGCTGGACAAAGACCCCACCTGTCAATCTCCTCTTCTTTCTTCTTCCTTCCTTCCTCTCTGTCTTGCCAGATCCGCCAGCCACTTCCATCGTCGAGCTCCTGGCCGCCGCCTCCACCGCCGCTCCGACAGTTGCCACCACCGCGTGCAGGTAGCGGGGATGTGACGGAGCGTGCACGGGAGAGGACAGAGGGCGGTGGATGCCGAACCCTTCTTGCCCGGCGTCGAAGAGCTTAGGCCAGCGACGGTGGAGATCAGGGCAACACTAGGAACCCGGGGCAAGGTGGCGGCTACCGAGGCGGCATTCAAGGCGATGGTGGTGGCCTGGTCAGATCTGGTCCCACGCAATAGATTGACGGTGAATCCAACGATAGGGAAGGCAGATGGAGGATCCGAGTATCTGGGCGACGTGGCCGACCTGCTACCACCGGCGACGGATGACGAACGCTGACATCAATAGGATGCCAGTGGAGGAATGGGAAGGCGGCAACGGACGACCACGCCGCTGGGATCCCGGGTAAGGCGGTGACGGCGGTGACAGCAACCACAACCACGACCACGCCGACCTACGACGATGACGGCGTACAGCAAGGGAGACAAGCGGAGCATGGCCTCAAGACGACGACAGCGACTGCTTGTAGCAGCAGCGAGCAAGATGGGAGTGAGGGGGATTAAGGAGAGAGATGGCATGGGACCCATGCTTGGCAAGCGATACCGGCTGGCCAATATTGGCTAGCGACGAGAGTGATTTGGCTAGCCAGATGGCTTGGCAATCCGGTTGGCTCAGGTTTGCCAAATTTTTGTTTGGAGAGGCATATGGAGAGGTTTTTGTAGTTGCTCTTAGTCATCATATTCGTTTTATTTATGTAATTTTACACTAAAACCCCAAAAACCACAAAAGAATATAAAATCACTCCCTGAGCCAAACTTAACACATACTTTCTCCGTCCCAAAATATAGCTACCTTTAAAGTTTTTTGAGGACATTAAGGAGTGAGGTGGCATGTCTAAAATGCTTGTCATCTAAAGTGGTGGGTAGGGTGTGGGGCCTATGGGTTGGTGGTGTGATGGGATCCTAGGGGTAGCATGAAGAGTCTAGGGATAAAAGTTACCTTTTTATATATCCTATATTGTTATATTTGAGACAAAATTTAAATCTAAAGGTTTAGAGATGGAGGGAGTATGTTGCATCTGTTGGTGGTAAACACCAGAGTCATCACCCTCCCTCGCTCTTCTCATCGTCACCTGTGGAGGCCATGGGCCCTGGGTACCTCATGGGAAGTTTTGTGGTCACTCGGATAGAGAATGGGCCTAATCATGTAATTAGGGATATAATAGGATTCAGCATATGTTACCTTGTATGATAAGGGAAAGAATATAGTCCTAACCTGTTACGTTGTGTTTCTAAAAGAAAATCCCTTGGTCAGGTCCAACTAGGATTCTTACCATGTAACCTTACCTCCTCGGTATATAAGAGGAGGCAGGGAGCCCCGTGGGGGCAGAACAACACCATATAGAATCTCACCAGAGAAACCTCAAAGGCAATACACAATAGCTGGAAGTAGGGTATTACCTCACCTTGAGGGCCTGAACTAGGGTAAAATCGTTTCGTGTTCCTTTGCAGTCCATCAAGTTTAGGTCTCACGAGTAGCCCCATATTATTATTGCCGATACAAAGCATCGACATCACCGCTCTCCCTCAATGTGCTTGCCGTCTCTGTCGTCCCACCACATCACCGTGGCCATCACCTCCCTCTGACCCTCCCCTTCCTTCTCCTCCCCTCCCCTCCCACAACGCGGATCGAGACGAGGCGGGGTCGGTGAGCTCCTAGTGGCTCGGATCGAGCCGGGGCGGGGGTGGCGAGACGAGAAAGCTGAGGCCGCGTCGGCGGCAAGGAAGCTGGTGGTCGCTGCTCCATCACCACTTCAGATCTGGCAGCCCTAGTGCTTGTTTGAGGAGGGTGCTGCTCAACGGTGGCCTCAGTGGCGGCATCGTCTTTTCCCCCGAGTTCCACCCGACGGCAACGGCGCCTCCCCAAGCTTCATGGTGTAGATCGAAGGTGACTCGTTGTCTCCAGCTTAGCGTTGGCGGAGATGATGAGGGAGGGGACTGCACACTGCGTGCATGCCACGAGGAGCCGGTAAACCACTCCCCCCCAATGTGGACCCCGACATGTGGCTTGTGCCTTTTCTGGCGAGGCTCTGACGAGGTGACTGTCACCGGCAGAAGCCACAAGGAGCGCCATGAAGCCACTCCCTCCACCTCCTTCTCTCCTCCACCAAAGCAATCCGCCTACGTGGACCGACACCACTCGTCATGTAGGTGCACTGTGAATGGCCTAAATTTTTAGCAGAGATTAAAGCCGCCAGACAGCACATGCGCACATGCCACTGACCTTGTCCCTCTCCGGCTATGTTTTCCTTACCTCATCCTTTAGTGAAATCTTGGCGCTGCATCATTCTTGTGCAAGTGATCCTCCCGTAGAGCCACTTCATCACTTTCGTTGAGCTCGCTCACTTGCTCGTCCATCTGATCAGTGGCTATGACATTTGTACACTTGTTCATTGCAAATATGAGTTTTGTTTAAAATCAAATTGAAATTGCATGGTTTCATATGAAACTAAGTGCTTTCTTAAGGGAACTTTTATTTCTGCTAGTTGTCAACAGGCAAAATTTGAATAAACTTACCAAGTCCACTTGACAGAATATTTAGTCTGGTTTGGTTTGCTAAACATTATGTTGGGCTCAAATGACCAAAACATCAATTTTGAAACTTTTAGTTTATTTTTAAAAAACATAGAGACAAATTTATTACTAAATGGCTTTTGAAGAAAAAATGAATATTCACTGTAACTCTTCGGAAAGATGTCTTGTACATGTGAGAGAAGGCATAGTAGATCCAACGAATAAGAATGATTTGATTACGTGAAAGGAGCATAACTCAACTGGTTATAACTCAAGTGGTTAGGTTTCTTATGATAGAACCTGTCCACCCACATTTAAATCATAGACTTGGTACATGTGCTCATATTTATGGCTAATTATTGTTTTAGTGATAGACGACGTATATATGCGTCGATAGCTAGATGCTTATGGTGTCTTCATCAATCTCAACATATGTTGGTCTAGTCTCTGGGAGGTGCTCATATAGGTAGGATGTGTGTGTGTCCATTCATAGAGGTGACTGTGTGTGTATATAAGCGTGCGTTTATACCAAGTGTCGGCGAAACGGGAATGGGGGTCCCACATTCTCGGGAACACAAGGGCCTTCGGCCATATCAGCCCCCCGGGGCCCACTTTCTGTGCAAAAAACAACTGGCCATCGCTGGTTGTTTTCTAAGCGCCTGTGGCTGCGGGCGCTGCCCGGGGAAAGGGACGCTCGGCCTCGGCGCTCCACGCGCGCGGCGCCCGGGCGCGGAGCCGGCTCGAGCTGGCCATCACCAACCACCGCATTTATGGTGAGCCGACGGCGTGGTGACAGGGCGCGTCACCCCTGTCCACCCGCACGAGACCCTGAGCAGTCAGAAGACTTTTTGACTGAGAGAGCTCCTTTCTTCCACGCTCTGGCAGTTACAGTATGCTCGGTCACATTCGCACGACTTTAGCCGCCTGCAGCGGCTGCTCTCCGAGGCGACCTACCCGCCGTGCTGCACCAACTCCGGCGTGGGTGTCACAGGCGGACAGGGGCGACGGGACGCTCCACCAACTCCGGCGTGGGCGTCGCAGGCGGAGGGGCGCACAGGAGAGCTCACCGGAAAATATCTCCCTCCGCGTACCGGCACTGTGGACTCCCCTGAGCTCTATAAAGGAGGATCCATGCCGCAGATGAGAGGGGGCAGCACAAGCTCGAGCAATAGACAACAAGGCAACCTTTACTGTTCTTCTTCCCCAAGTCTCCCGGTTACGCTTCCGAGCTCCCCGGGTACACCTTGTAACACAACCGTACACATTCTCCCACATAGCATACACACAGGACGTAGGGTATTACGCTCCGGCGGCCTGAACCTGTATAAATCCTCTCGCCTCCTCTGTGTGCCATTGTTTCTCGTCTTCTCCAACGCCTCGTACACCTGAGAAACAGCTCCCCTGGCCGAACCTCAAAAGGGGGGTCTCCCGACTTCCCGCCGTCGAGGCTTCGTCCTCCGACAGCTGGCGCGCCAGGTAGGGGTGGTTTTCTTCCTCAGGTCGGACGCCGACGTTCCCGACACCGACGCCCTTCATGGCTGGAGGCCATCGTCCGCGGGATTCCGACGAGGAGTCCGGCGACTACACCCCGCTGGGCAACGTGAGCCCAGAGGCAAGCCCGCCACCTTCTCCCTCTTCGCCTTCCTGGGGGCGCGCGGCGCGTACCCGGCGGGCAAAGCGCGCCCCGCGGCGGCCTGGTGGTGCGGCCTCGGCCCCTTCCCTCGCCGAGGGGGCCGGCAAGTGCCCCGCCGGGTCCGCCGCCGCCTCATCCATAGGGCGCGAACAAAGGCGCCGTCCCACGGCACGTCGCAGCCTCCACTTCCATTCCGCGACACCGCAGGAAGCCCTCTTGGCGGCGGAAGCCCTCCTGCGACACCCCCCGACATTTGCTGGGGATGGAGGCCGGGGGCGGCGGTGGATTAACGAGATCGCCAACTTGGTAGGCACCGCCCACCGCCGGGTCACCGCCGGCGGCCATACAAGCGCTGGGACTTCCGACCGCGCGACCTCTAGCGCGAGCCGGCCGATCGCCCCGGGCCAGAACAAATCCCGGGGCACGAGCGATCTCCGCAACCGGCTCGACCGGACCCGGGCCCACGAGGACGCCCGGGTCACAATGGAGCGCCAGCGTGAGCGGCGCAAGGACGCCGCCAGGCATTCCGAGGCCCCGGCCTCCAGCTCCGAACCACTAGTGGGAAACCGCTATTCGTCACCAGAGCCTACCCAGTACGGCTGCTCGGGTTGCCTGGCACTCTCCCCAGGCCTGCGGCAGGTTCGCTGGCCGGCTATGTTCCGGCCCAACTTGCCGGAGAAGTACGATGGCTCCGTGGACCCCACGGAGTTCTTGCAGATATATGCCACTGCCATCCGGGCGGCGGGCGGAGACGAGCAGGTGATGGTGAACTATTTCCCCGTCGCCCTCAAGGCCCAGGCTCGCTCCTGGATGATGAGCCTCCCCGAGGGATCCATCCGCTCGTGGGAGAACCTTTGCCACCAGTTTGTGGCAAATTTCCAGGGCACCTTCCCGCGCCCTGGGACAGAAGCGGACCTCCACGCCCTACGTCAGAGTAGGGGTGAGGCGTTGAGGCATTTCCTGCAGCGTTTCAGCCAGGTACGCAACACAATCCCTCACATCGCCCCCCACGCGGTTATCCACGCGTTCCGTTCAGGCGTGCGCGACCAGCGCATGCTCGAAAAGATGGGCACCCGCGACGTCCAAACCACGGCGGAACTGTTCAGCCTTGCCGACCACTGCGCCCGCAAGGAGGAAGCCCGGGCGTGGAACAAGCCGCGTCCTGAGGTCCTCGCCGAGGACCCTGGGGAAGAGGGCGAGGCCACACGTTCCGCGGCGCGGCGGGACAGGCGGAAGCGCCAGAAGGGCAAGGAGGTCGCCGAGAACTT
Source organism: Oryza meyeriana var. granulata (assembly GCA_003991445.1). Lineage (NCBI taxonomy): Eukaryota > Viridiplantae > Streptophyta > Magnoliopsida > Poales > Poaceae > Oryza > Oryza meyeriana. The sequence continues at coordinate 23,540 of RYFJ01001759.1, read as the reverse complement.
CGCCTTGGCGGCGTCTGGCGGCCCCCGGGGCCGCGCCGCCCGCCAGGACGACTACGGCGGCAAACGGCAGAAGGCTGAGCGTGCGCCACCGCCACCGGCTGCGGGCCGGAAATGGTGCTCCGTCCACGAGACGGACCGCCACGACCTCACGGAGTGCCGCGCCATCCAGAACCTGGCCGAGCGCACTAAGAAGTTCCAACAGGAGCGGCAGCAGGACAAGCCCGCTCCCAATCCGGAGCACCCTCTCGAGTTCCAAGAACCCGAGAATGTCATCGCCACCCTTGACGGCGGGGCACACGCTCACTCCTCGCGCCGTGGCTTCAAGGCCATGAAGCGCGAGCTGTTAGCCGCGACCCCGGGGCCGGCGGCGTCCCGGAGGCTGAAGTGGTCGGATATTCCGATCACCTTCGGCCCCACGGACCATCCAGCCCGGGTACCCGGGGAGGGGCAGCTCGCCCTGGCGGTCTCCCCCACCATATGCAACGTGAAGGTGGGCCGCGTCCTCGTCGACGGGGGCGCCGCCCTCAATATCCTTTCCCCCGAGGTCTTTGAGAAGATCAAGGCCCCGGGGACGAATCTCGCGCCCTCGTTGCCCATCATCGGGATTACGAAGGGCCTCACTTGGCCTTTCGGCCAGGTCTCCTTGCCCGTCACCTTCGGTGACCGTGGCAACTTCCGCACCGAGCACGTCATTTTTGACGTTGCCGAGTGCAACCTCCCATACAACGCGGTCCTTGGACGCCCCGCGTTGGTGAAGTTTATGGCTGTTACGCACTACGCGTACCTAACCATGAAGCTCCCAGGCCCCTCGGGCCCGATCACAGTTCTTGGGGACGTGAAAGCCGCCCTCTCGTGCGCCGAGCAGCGTGCGGCCGACATCGCCCCTGCAGCTCCTGACGTGGCGGGGGGCGCGGGGCCTTCGCTACACCGCGCCCCCAAGCCGCGCATCGTCGCCACCGATGCGGAGCTAGTCAAGGAGGTAGTCCTTGGCGACGACCCGTCCCGGACCGTCAAGGTTGGCGGTTCGCTGGACGACAAATAGGAAAGCGCGCTCATCGCCTTCCTCCGGGCAAACTCCGACGTCTTCGCCTGGCAACCGTCGGACATGCCCGGGGTCCCCAGGGGGGTGATTGAGCACCGCTTGGCCATCCGCGCGAGCTCGCGCCCGGTGCGGCAGAAGGTACGACGACAGGCCCCAGAGCGCCAGGCCTTCGTCCGTGAGGAGATCCACAAACTTCTGCTGGCCGGCTTCATCCGCGAGGTCGTCCACCCGGAATGGCTGGCCAACCCAGTCGTCGTCCCCAAATCCAACGGGAAGCTGCGAATGTGCATAGACTACACCGACCTCAACAAGGCTTGCCCCAAAGACCCATTCCCTCTGCCTCGCATAGACCAGATAGTCGACTCCACCGCGGGGTGCGACCTCTTGTGCTTTCTTGATGCTTATGCAGGATACCATCAGATCTGCATGGCAGAGGAGGATGAGGAAAAAACTTCTTTTATTACCCCCCAGGGGGCCTTCTGTTATATGTGCATGCCTTTCGGGTTGAAGAATGCTTGTTCCACTTTCCAGCGTGCTGTCCGTGTAACATTTGAATCGCAGCTTGGTCGCAACATGGAGGCCTACGTCGACGATTTGGTGTTGAAGTCGCGCGACCGCGCCACTCTGCTCCATGATCTGGCCGAGACGTTCAGTAACCTTCGATGCACAAGGATGAAGCTGAACCCGGACAAGTGCGTCTTCGGGGTCCCGGCCGGCAAGCTCCTCGGGTTCCTCGTGTCCAGCCGCGGCATTGAGGCAAACCCGGAGAAGATAGCGGCAATCGACCGCATGCGCCCCCCGACGAGGCTACGGGAGGCCCAGAAGCTGACCGAGTGCGTGGCCGCACTAGGTCGGTTCATCTCCAGGCTTGGGGAGCGTGCCCTCCCCCTATTCAAACTTCTCAAGAAATCCGGGCAGTTCGCCTGGACGGATGAGGCGGATCAAGCCCTTGATGAGCTCAAGAGGTACCTGACTACGCCCCCTGTCCTCGTGGCACCGGCACCAGACGAGCCCTTGTTGCTCTACATCGCGGCAACCCCGCAGGTGGTAAGCGCGGCGCTCGTCGTCGAGCGCCCCTTGCCAAGCAGGCGGGCCACCCGGGATTCACCTCCCGGGCCCGCCACCGCGGAGCCCGAACCTGGGCAGCCTCGCCAAGGCGAGTGCGAGCCCGGGAACGCGGCGCCCGGGACCATCCCAACATTACACCCGGGGCCCCAATGTCCCAGCTCCATACCTGTCCCCATAGGCGAGAGCTCGCTCCCTCCCGGGGGAGCTGAGCCCGGACCCCCGGCCCTTGTCGGGCCGGCTTCGGGAAACACACAACAGAAGCCGGTGTACTTCGTCAGCGAGGTACTCCGTGACGCCAAATCGCGCTATCCCCAGGCGCAAAAGATGCTCTACGCTGTCCTCATCGCGTCCAGGAAACTTCGCCACTACTTCCAGGCGCACAAGGTATTCGTAGTCACATCCTTCCCCCTCGGGCAGATATTGCATAACCGGGAGGGAACCGGCCGCGTCGCTAAGTGGGCGGTCGAGCTCGCTGAGTTCGACCTCCGCTTCCAAGCGTGCAACGCCATCAAAAGCCAAGTCCTGGCGGATTTTCTAGCGGAATGGACCCCGGGGCCCGAGCCGGACCCTGTGCTGGACGCCGGGTTCCCGGCCCCCGAGCTGCCGCCTGACCTGCGCCTCCACTGGATAATGAACTTCGACGGCTCCTGCGCCCGGCGGGCTTGCCGCCCCAGCGCCGGGGCCGGGATCGTCCTCGTATCGCCCACCGGGGACGAGTTCCGCTTCGTCGTCCACCTCAACTTCGGGGCCACCAACAACATGGCTGAGTACGAGGGCCTTCTCGCCGGCCTCCGGGCCGCGATCGCCCTCGGGGTGCGACGGCTATGCGCGCAAGGCGACTCCGAGCTCGTCATCAACCAGGTGTCCGGGGAGTACCAGACCCTGGACCCCCAATTGGCCGCATACGTGGACGAAGTGCGGAGGCTTGAGCGCCGTTTCGACGACCTCACGCTTCGCCACGTCCCTCGCAGTCGCAACCTAGCCGCCGACGAGCTCTCAAGACTGGCTTCCTCGCGGGCGCCTGTCCCCTCGGGGATTTTCCAGGAAGCCCTCGAGTCCTCCTCGGCGCGCTTATCCGGGACCTCGGGCTCAACCCCTGAGCCCGGGCCTGAGCCTGACACGCGCTCCCGGCCCCAGGACTTGGTCCTCGCGGCCGGACCCAGCGCGCCGTCCTGGATGGACGAAATCCGGGCATATCTTCTCCGAGCACATCTCCCTGAAGACGACGTGGAAGCAGAAAGGATCGCTCGCTTGTCTAAGCGCTATGTCCTGGTAGAAGGGGACCTCTACCGGCGTGGCGCCAACAGCGTCCTGCTCAAGTGCGTTCCGCGCGACTCCGGAGTCGAGATCCTCGCCGACATCCACGAAGGGGAGTGTGGCAGTCACGCCGCATTTCGATCCCTGGTCGGTAAGGCTTTCCGGCATGGATTTTATTGGCCCACGGCCTTGCAGGACGCGTTCGACCTCGTCCAACGTTGCCGCGCGTGCCAGTTTCATGCCAAACAGAGCCACCAGCCGGCGCAAGCACTCCAGATGATCCCCCTGTCCTGGCCCTTCGCGGTCTGGGGACTCGATATCCTCGGCCCCTTTCCCCGGGCAGTCGGGGGTTATCGGCATCTCTATGTCGCCATCGACAAGTTCACGAAGTGGCCGGAGGCGTTCCCCGTAATCGACATCGACAAGCACTCAGCGCTGAAGTTTATCCGGGGAATCACCAGCCGCTTCGGGATCCCCAACCGCATTATCACCGACAACGGCACGCAGTTCACGAGCGAGCTCTTCGGCGAATACTGCTCCGACATCGGCATTAAGCTCTGCTTCGCCTCCCCTGCCCACCCTACCAGCAATGGGCAGGCCGAGAGGGCAAACGCTGAGATCCTACGGGGCCTCAAGACAAGGTCCTACAACGACCTCAAGAAACACGGCGTCAAGTGGATCGACGAGCTCCCAGCGGTCTTGTGGGCCAATCGTACCACACTGAGCCGGGCGACCGGGGAGACCCCGTTTTTCCTGGTATACGGGGCCGAGGCCGTTCTGCCGTCAGAACTCACCTTCGGCTCCCCCCGGGTACAGTGCTACAGCGACAACATCGACCACGACAACATGCAGCTTGACAACCTCGACTTCCTCGAGGAGCGAAGACGACGCGCCTCGCTCCGAGTCGCACGTTACCAGCAGAGCCTTAAGCGCTATCACCAGCGTAAGGTTCGGGCCCGATCACTCCAGGTCGGGGACCTAGTCCTCCGCCGTGTCCTTACACGTGCCGGAAGGAATAAGCTTTCCCCCATGTGGGAAGGCCCCTTCCTGGTGATCGGTGTCTCCCGACCGGGCTCGGTAAGACTGGGCCAGGAGGATGGGACCCCGCTTCCCAATCCCTGGAACATCGAACATCTTCGCAAGTTTTATCCATAAACATATCCCGTAAGTTGTAGGGAGCTCGGGCCAGCGTCGGTTCCCTCCAAAACTCAACGCTGGCCGGGGGCCCCCATATGTGTACATTTCATATAAACAGCTTTTTTCAATATCCTCTTTAGTCTCGCCCTTTGTCCTTTTCCGTGTGTTGCACCCGTGGGTGCCCCATCCCTTGGGGGTGTACCCGGGCCGCGCCCGTGCGGCGGTTGGGGTCTGCGCATTGTCATCAGTCCCTTACCGACGGGTGATCGAGCCCCGATATGCTAGGTCCAGGGCATCGTCGACTCCGCGCTCCTACGGCTCCGACGCCCTGCCTGGCTAGCTTCGGGACCGGTCCTTTCCAGAGGTTAGGGGCGAAATGCTTGTGCGTAACCCTCTCCTCTGCACGGTCGCGACCGGGAGGATGCCTTCGGGAAGTGGTTGACCCCACGGCTCGTAGCATGGAGTAGACAAGGGGACGAGCCATATACTCTCACGGTCCATCGTGTGCAGACCAGATCTCCCCCGGAAGGGTTAAGAAGGGTGCTTGGCGTACAGCACCCCGAGAAGGCCCCAGGGACCCGGGGCGCTAAGTGGGAAGGCGAGCGCACCATCTCCGAGAGGTTCCCAGGCCGAGCATAGAGCTGGCAGTAACCCCTACCCCGAGGTCGTGCCCGCGCAGCCGGTTCCCAGGACTAGGGGCCCGAAGCGAGTATGCCCAGGAAGGCGTTTCCGTCTCTGGGCGGTCCTCAGGCCCAGCTTAGAGCTGACAGTGCTCCGGCCCCGAGGTCGTACCCGCGCAACCGCACCATGCTCGTCAACATCCAGATACGCACCTCATTCAACTTTACGCTTGTTCGGCTGTCTATCTTTTCTCTTTTCTACGACCACGCGTTTCGCTCTCCTCGGCCCCGGGAGCAAGTGGGATTTGCCGAAGCCGCGCATATGGGCTGCTGGGTCAGTGCCGCCCCGGTTACCATGGCCTGGTGACCGGGTCGTGGACCGTGCCCCGGACACTGCCGATGCCCCGGGGTCTCGGGCAGCGCCCCCCGTCGGGCCAGCTTAGATTCCCGGGGCGGGCAGCGGTGCCCGGCCGCCCAGCTCCTCCCCAGCCACCGCCAAGGTGCCGGGTGTTTCGCTACCTGGCGACCCCGTGCCCGGTCAAGGTCGGTCTCCAAGAGGCTCCCGGCGAGCCAAAGGGCACGAGCTTAACACTTGGGCCGTACCTAACCGATGCAGCGTCTACGGGGCCAACCCCGGAACATCCCCCACGTGGCGGTGGCGGGAGCAGATCCGGGCCGGTGACCGGTCTAGCGGTTGCCCCAAGACATCCCGACCGAATGCCTAAATTCGGACCGTCCCCTCACGGATCGGACCTTCCGAGTCAACTGGCTGAAATCCCGGAGCAGGCGACGCAATCATCCAAGGTGCGAAAAACACAAACATTGTTATATACACACACGGATGTCTTTCTTTGTACAAAACAGGTGAAGTCAAAATACAAGCATGCGCGGAGGACCACAGCCGTCGCCGCACGGGGGAAGGTCACTCCTCGGGCCCGGTCTCTTCGCCGGAATCGTCGGTCCCTGGCTTCTCCGGGTGTTCCCCCCGGGTAAAGAATCCGGCCACTGTCGCAGCAGCGTCGGCCACGGCCTTCCGAGCCTCCTCTTCCCCATCGGTGGGGAATCCCTCCAGCACCGGGGCCAGGGAAAACTTCGCGTCTCGAGCCCGGTAGCAGCCAAGGACGTACTCCGCCACCCGCGAGGCAAGCTCTGTTCCCTCCTTCTCCAGGACTTCATGAATTTGCTGGGGGAGCAGGTCCAGCGTATCCAGCAAGTCGCCGAGCTCCACCAGCGCCTGACCGACCCCCCTGGGTAGGTCGGTCCTCTGCGGAGGTGCCCGGACGCCGATGCGTTTGAGACACCCCCGGACATCGGAGCTGTACCGCCCCAGGCAAGCTGCAACCTCGTCGTCGAGATTCTTTCGGAGGGCGAGGCTACCTTGCACAAATCTCAGCCGTCCCTCCGCCCTGGCCAGCTCCTCGGTTGAGCTGGCCGCGCCTGCCGATGACGGGGAGCCGCTTGACACGGCCCGCACGGCGGCCCCGCGCGCCACGGCCTCAAGGTCGGCCGTGCGTTTCCAGGAGACCTCCTTCTCCGCCTGCCGGGCCTCGGCAGCCTTCACCGCCGCCTCCCGCCGAGCCAAGGAGTCCTCTTTCTCCTCGAGAATCGCCTCTCGTGTCCCGAGGGCCTCGGCTTTGGCGTCTAGGTCGGCGGCCAGCATCTTCGCCTGCTCGCCCTCTCGTCGGCGGTCGGACTCCCATGCTGCAAGGCCTTCTTCCCAGGTCGCCAGCCTCTTCTCCTGGTCCCGGAGGCGCCATGCGTTGTCCTGGGCCATGGCGTTGGAAAGCTTGGCGGCCTCCTCATTCACCGCCACGGCTACCTCCCGCGCGCTGACCTCGCGCTCCCGGGCCGCAAGATCGGCCTCCTTGCCCCGGAGACGGTCCTCCCGGGAAGTCATCTCCTTTCCCCGCGCCTTCGCCTCGGACCGGGCGCGGGAGGCCTCGTCGGCGGCGATCTTGGCGGCAATTTCCAATTGGGCGATGCGCCCCTCCGCCGCCTCGATTTCCTGACGGCGGGTCAACACAAGGATTTCAGTGGCAATCGTACGGAAAACGAGTCTCTCCGCTGCCACCGTGATCGCCGCCTGCCCCCTCTCGAGCTCCGCCCGGAGCCGAGCGGACTCGCGCTGCTCGCGGCGGGCCGCCACCTGTACTTCGCCGGCGGCGACGACTAGTTGCCCCAGCGCGGCGTGCAGTGTCTCGGGCCTGCGCGCAGCGCCTGGTCGCGGCGCAGCAAAAAGGACCAGGGCCCGCTCCCCCCCGCGGGACACGGCGGGGCCCCGGCGTCCTCTCTCCCCTCCGCAGCGGGGACCGCACTTGGTCCCGCGGAGGCCCGCTCCGGCGCGGCCGCCGCGACCTCCATATCCACCACCGTGCCCGGCGATGGCGGGGGCGTGGCGGGACGCGGCGGAGCCGTCGGCGCGTCCACTGCACCGCCCCCGGTCGGGGCCGGCGGCGCCGTCATCGGCCCCTGGCCCTTCCTGTAAAGGCCGAAACCAGCCGGATAAGAATCAGATCGATAAACGCATGAGGGAATGTGCTAGATAGAAGAACCAATGGGGTCGAAGCGTTTACCTAGCCTGGGGCCCTTTGAAGCTCCACGGCTTGGGACTCAAGGACAGCAGGCTCCCGCCGCGGGATCCTGTCTTCCCTACCGGCGCACCCGAGACGGCGACGGTGGCCGGTGCTTCTGGCGTTTCCGACGCCAGCTCAATGATGCCCCCCGCGTCCGAGGCCTCCGTTGACCCGGCCCCAGGAGCCGGAGTCGCCTCCCGTGGCTCTGGGGGCCACGGCCGAGCAACGCCTGCCGGCGCCACGCAAGCGGTGGCCGCCATGGCAGTCCCGGTCCTCCCGGGCTCCGCGCGGCTCGGAGAGGTAGCGGCCGGGATGACGGTCACCGGAGCAACGACCTTCGCCTTCTTGGCCGCTGCGAGTCCTGGATCGGGCCCCGCCGGTCGCTTCCCCTCCTTCTTCGACGGCACCGGCGCTTCAGCCGGCACATCTGCTCCCTCCGAGACGTCGGGTACCTCGACAATCTTGGGGGTGATCTGTGAAGCAACGATGCCCACGGCGTCGAATCGCGGGAGATCCTTCTGGATCCTCACCCGACCGCGGTCGCTGCAAAGCGGCGTCACGCCGCTCGGGAGCGCGCGGTCCGCCGCGCCCCCTCCTTCCAGCGCCGACGCCATTAACAGGCCCATCGTCGCCTTACTCAGGTCGTCGGGATGGGTCCTGGAGAGATCCGTGGACCCAGTGTACAGCCAACAGGCCCGGGGCCTCCTGTGAAGCGGCGCCAGCCGCCGGCTGAGGAAGTCACCGACGACCATGTACGCATTTAACCCCGCCGCCGCCAGGCCAGCGACGCGCGCCAACACTGGCGCCAACCGCGCGTCTTCCGGCGGTGGCTCGGTCCAGCTCTTCACCTTCTGGGCCGCCTCGGTCGGCAGCCGGAGCCGGTCGTTGGCATCCACGCCGATGTAAACCCAGTTCTGGCGCCATAAATCCCATTTGTTTCGCAGCGCCATCGGGATGAACTCGACGCCGGGGCGGCAGTGGAAGTACACACAACCTACCCGCTCCGGCAGGTCGGTGGCCTTGTTCTTCGGCGCGCTCTTCATGGTGAAGTAACGCCGGAAAAGATCCACCGAGGGCATCACACCCACAAACATCTCGCACAAGTGCGCGAAAATCCCCAGCACCATCACGGCGTTGGGGGTCAGATGCATCATTTGCACCTCGTACGTCTCCAGCACCTGGAAAAAGAAATCGGAGAACGGCGGAACAAGCCCGCCGACCGCGTAGTCGACGAAGTACACTACTTCGTTGGCCCCTCGCGGCGCCGGCCTCGACTCGCCAGGGCGCACCTCCGGGGCCGCCCTCCACCGCGTGGCGGCCGGCATCATCCTCTTCACCCGCTCCATCCCAGCGTCGTCATTCAGGCGCGACGGCGGAACCGCCCCGCCGTCCAGCGGCCGGCGCGCGGCATCGTGAATACGGCGACGGGAGCGGAGAAGGAAGAGCCAAGCAGGGAGAAGCGCGCGCGGGCGGGAAGCCTGAGCTCTGGGCGCAAGAAGCAGCTTAAGCAATGGCAGTCCCAACTCAGCAATGGGAGAAGCCGGCTACCGTCCGCTGCTGCTTATAGTCTCGGAGAACCCGTGGAGCGCCCCTTCGACTCCGCCATTACGGCCCTCGATTGGCGGACCGGAAGTGGAAGATCTCCCCTCGCCACGTCTTATCCCGCGCAATTACGACGGCGTCGCCTCGTTCCCTGCTAAGCCTGGTGGGCCCCGCGCCTTTTCGTTTCCCCGAGATATGGCCCTGTTCCTGCCCGGATTAAGCCCCGGTCGAGCAACAGGCCCAGGGGCCGCTGTCGGCGAAACGGGAATGGGGGTCCCACATTCTCGGGAACACAAGGGCCTTCGGCCATATCAGCCCCCCGGGGCCCACTTTCTGTGCAAAAAACAACTGGCCATCGCTGGTTGTTTTCTAAGCGCCTGTGGCTGCGGGCGCTGCCCGGGGAAAGGGACGCTCGGCCTCGGCGCTCCACGCGCGCGGCGCCCGGGCGCGGAGCCGGCTCGAGCTGGCCATCACCAACCACCGCATTTATGGTGAGCCGACGGCGTGGTGACAGGGCGCGTCACCCCTGTCCACCCGCACGAGACCCTGAGCAGTCAGAAGACTTTTTGACTGAGAGAGCTCCTTTCTTCCACGCTCTGGCAGTTACAGTATGCTCGGTCACATTCGCACGACTTTAGCCGCCTGCAGCGGCTGCTCTCCGAGGCGACCTACCCGCCGTGCTGCACCAACTCCGGCGTGGGTGTCACAGGCGGACAGGGGCGACGGGACGCTCCACCAACTCCGGCGTGGGCGTCGCAGGCGGAGGGGCGCACAGGAGAGCTCACCGGAAAATATCTCCCTCCGCGTACCGGCACTGTGGACTCCCCTGAGCTCTATAAAGGAGGATCCATGCCGCAGATGAGAGGGGGCAGCACAAGCTCGAGCAATAGACAACAAGGCAACCTTTACTGTTCTTCTTCCCCAAGTCTCCCGGTTACGCTTCCGAGCTCCCCGGGTACACCTTGTAACACAACCGTACACATTCTCCCACATAGCATACACACAGGACGTAGGGTATTACGCTCCGGCGGCCTGAACCTGTATAAATCCTCTCGCCTCCTCTGTGTGCCATTGTTTCTCGTCTTCTCCAACGCCTCGTACACCTGAGAAACAGCTCCCCTGGCCGAACCTCAAAAGGGGGGTCTCCCGACTTCCCGCCGTCGAGGCTTCGTCCTCCGACACCAAGCTTCACAAAAAAATGATTCAATGACTTTGTTGCCCCCAACAATTATTTCACATCGCAAAATAGACCATGTTCATGAGTGTGGTAGCACCAAGGTATGGTAGGGGTAACTGGTGATAGGGTTCACCCAAATTTCATCTGAATTCAAATTTTTTTAAAAAATAAAAAATCCAAAAAAATTCTAGTAGGTAGTACTTGAATTGTGGATCACTATGGTGAAGAAAATTTGTGAAAACAATGATTTTAACATTGTTTTTTGGAGACAAACCGAGAAGGAAATGTTAAAATACAAAAATAATTGAATGGACAGGCCTGCGCAGGTAATGTTCATCTGGCCACATAGGCCCAACATAGGAGAAAATATCTCTAGGCTCTAAATTGGTCCCCCATCTCCCTTCAGTGTGGTCCAGGGTCCCCTCCCCCATCCCCGTCATTCCTGGGTGGCGGTGGCCCTAGATCCACCGCCGACAGCCGGAACCACACGGTAGGGCGTGGTAACCGTCACGGCTGAGGTGGTAACCACGGGACGGACGGCCCATATGGTAACCCTCTAAACACCTTCGGTTATCGTGTGGGTTTGGGCGGTAACCACGCGGTTTGAGAGGGTTACCGTGCGTCATCTAATCCATCGTGGGGAGGCTGAACCATTGTGGTTAGCGCAGTTTGGCGGCTAACCGTGCAGTTTTGGCTGCTTACTGTGGGGTTAACCTCATAGATCTATGTGGTTTTGGTTTTAGGGATGGTTTAGGGGAGCTTGCTAATTGATTTTTTTGGATGATTTGTTTGTAAGAGTAGGGTGACTTCATGGACTCTGTAAAATAGTATTGTTCATTCCTGAACTACAAAAACACATAGTTAACTTGCTATTTGTGAAATGAGTGAATATATTGGTAACTTGTGTTCCGTAAATTAGTGATTCTATTGTTGTCCAACAGAAGTGGTGATGTGCGTGGCATTTAGTAATGCGAGATTTGTCAGTTGTTTCAGGGGGAGATGGCAAACAGAGATCCCGTATGAGAGCATGGGGAGAACATACCACTAGGATGGGGTTGCAGGTATTGTCATACGCGCAGGGCCGATGGTGGGGCAACTTGACTCAAAATCCACTTAGCTAGAAAAGGGAATGGGACAACATATTGCACCTCGGTGTCACCAGATGTCCATGATTTCTTCCGTCGCAACTTGGACCAAATAAAAGAAGATGGTGATAGTCATACCAATGAGGAGGTTGAGAAGAGAGGACGCAGCAGGGCTCAACTATTATGACCTAATAGGTGATGCCAATGAGGAAGAGTAGATGCAGGCGGCTGTGGCTGTCTCATAGGCAAAGGCTGAATTCAAGAGGGGTGTGGAGCAACGAGGTCGTGCATATAAGCATGGTGGTGGCAGTGGGTCCATGCAACTCCGAGCACAGAAGAGTAAAAGTAACCCAATTGCAAAGATGTTAAGGAGGCCATCATCACAGAGGGAGTCACCTGTGGTGAGAGATTACAATCTAGCCGGTGCCAAGACCCCTGTACAGCCAAGGGTCGACACTGGGTGGTGGACAAAGAAGGCAAAGCAAGCCAAGGAGACTGTTGGTGAGTCCTAGGCCAGGTTCTTCTTTACCTGTGGCATCCTTGGGAGAAATGCTAACAATCCATACTTCGTGAGCGCCGTTCGTACCTTGCACGACAAGGAAAGGGATATAATCCTAGCCGGATTCTCTATGTTCTGATAAGGAATACCCTGGGTCGTATCCAACTGGTTTCCTACCCTGTAACCTTCATCTCTTCGGTATATAAGAAGGGGTAGGGAGCCCCTAGGGCAGATTATTCCACATACAGCGAAATCAATACACCACAACTAGAGTAGGGTATTACCTCACATCGAGGGCTTGAACCAGTATAAACCTTGTTCTTTCGAGTCCATCGAGTTTAGGTCCGACGCATAGCCCCATACAATCATTACCAATATAAAACATCGACACCATACATCACATAACCTTCGGCTTCTCCAAGCCAACCTATAACTCTTCCGCTTCCACTCAAGATGCCTACTCTATGATGCCTTCTTGACACCCTAGGTCACACAGGTCAGTTTCCAACCACTCAGGTCATCCATCAATCACCAAGACTGACTCTGGTAATGGTTCCCATACCATAAACCTTTTTCACAAAGCACAGGAAACAAATCTATAATAGGAGAATCACCTTACATTTGCCCTTGACCGTGGACATGGCTGTTCGAACAATTTAGTTAAACTATGCAGAGTTTTTATGCTTTAACCACATGACATGAAGCTGACACTGTCGGCAAAATAGGACTAGGGGTCCCCCAGTCCTCGGGGACGCGAAGACCTTCCGCCACGCGCCTTCTCCGGAGTCCACATCTTGCGCAAGAGAAGGCCGGCTACGGCCGCTCTCCTGCCAAGTATCTAGGGGCCCGGGCACTTGCCAGGCCCGGGCGCGCATCCCCCGGTCCCGGGCGCCGATGCCCGGCCCCGGGTGCCGACTGCCGACTGCCCCCGATCGCCTCGGCCCCGAGCACTGCCCCAAGAGCCGATCGCCTCGGCTTGCCGATCGTCGGCCCGAGTGGCCCCGAGTACGGCCCCGAGTGGCCCCGAGCGGCCCCGAGTGCGGCCGAGTTTGCCGATCCCCTCGGCCCCGAGTGCGTGCCGATCGCCTCGGCCCCGAGTACCGATCCACCCGAAGAACTCCAGCGGACCAACTCTCCAACTACCCGCATTTAACGACGGGGTGAAGGGGCGTGACGCGCCTATCGCCCGCTCCTGTGCAATCAGAGCCTTTTTGGCTACGGAGGCCCCTTTCACTATGCAATCGCTATTCACAGTCAGAGGCTTTTGACTTTGGTGGTGAGGGCGTACGCCGGAGTCAAAGCAGCAGACGACTAGATGACATGACGCGCCGTCACATCTCCGCGACTTCACCGCCCGCTGCATACCAACCCTGGCATGGACACAGCAGGCTGGCGAGAGTGACTGGACGTTCCTCCAACCCCGGCGTGGACGTCGCAGGCAGCCGTGGCTATAGGAGAACTCACCAGAAGGTCTCGCTCTCCGGGTAACGGCACTGTGGACTCCCCTCGCCTATAAAGGAGGATCCATGCCACATTCTAGAGTACAAGCAAGCTTCAGCATTAGCAACCACTCTCTGGCTAGGACCGGCCCTCTATCGCGCACTCTCGCCACTGTTCTTCTTCCTCGGCTTCGAACTCCTGAGCTCGCCGGGAGAATCCTGTAACACTCAAAACCATATACACATTCTCCCACATAGCATACACACAGGAGTAGGGTATTACGCTTCCGAGCGGCCCGAACCTGTATAAATCCTCTCGTCTCCCTTGTGCGTCAATCGATCCTTCGAACCGTCCGCTGTACATCGTCTTCCCCGTGCGATCTCTACGGTTCGGACGGTCCGGACCTGCATCGGACGGTCCGGACCCTCCTGCCTTTGTTCACCGATCGGACGGTCCGGACCCGCTTCGGACGGTCCGGACTCCTCTGTTTCTTCTACGTCTTCTTTGTGCATCTTTCCTCGACGCCCTGACGCCGGCTTCGCCTGAGAACTACTCCCCTGGCCGAATCTCAAAGGGGGGTCTCCTGACTTCCCGCGGTTGGAGCTTCATCCTCCGACAGACACCTTTTACCCGTTGGCAACGGAAGTTTGTGACAAGGCATTTCCAAAGCTAACCCATGAAGATCCCATGCCACATAGTTGGGTCGAGTCCACGCATTGAGCATCAGGCAAAGGACATGCCGTCGTCTACCCAGGAACACCGATAATACCTCCTTTACCAATCTGATCGCCACTATAGTGGTAGTAAAATCGCCCGCAAGAGGCAGTATGACACTCACGAGGGGCAGTAACAACTCCATCTCCCACATTCTTGGCGTTCTACAACCATTGGCATACAAAATTCCCATGTGCTAACTAATTACTCAGCCAAAGGCACCCCACAGTACCCGTGATATGCTCAGATATAATTCCCCAAGGAATTGGTCCTTACATGTGAATACGAATACAAGCCACGGAGGCAAGACCCGCATCGCGAACTTTCACAAACCATCTTTCTCTTTTCAAACCCACCGACTACACGAGTCGGGTTTTGCAATAGCTTTTCAACCCAAAGTTTCCCACTTTTGACAAATGACAGTGTATATGGGGTGGTAAAACTCCTGCTCAAAGAGCAAGAACATTATGGCACCACTATGGTGGAGTTACAAGGATAGGGTTCATCAAAGACCTATGGAAAATAATGCAACTACTAGGATGGTCCGTCGATTGCACGCAAACCGAGGCTGATTAAATTAATTGTGTGCACTAAATGTGGAGGCCATGGACCCCAGGTGCCTCAAGGAAGGCAAATACGGCCACTCGGATAGAAGGTGAGCCGAATCAGTCAATTAGGGATAGAGTAGGAGTCGGCTTCATGTTACCTTACACGACAAGGAAAGGGATATAATCCTAAGCGGATACTCTATAAACTGATAAGGAAAAATCTTGGTCTTCTCTAAGTGGGTTTCTTACCATGTAATCCTCATCCCTCCGTGTATATAAGGAGGGGTAGGGAGCCCCCTAGGGCATCGACTCATACACAACCAATACAGCGAAAGCAATACACCACAACTGGAGTAGCTATTACTTCACATTGAGGACCTAAACCAGTATAATCGCCTATGTTCTTTTGAATCCATCAAGTTTAGGTCCGACCCATAGCCCCATATTCAATATTGCCGATATAAAACATCGACAGTTGGCGCACCAAGTAGGGGAGGGCCGATATCATCATCAACAAGCTTGATGGATCCAACCACCGGAGTCGCCAGCATCGCCTTCCCTCCTGAACTAGCCTTCCACATCGGGAGCCTCAACTTCATCACTGACGACTTCGGCCACCTCAGTCTTTTCGAGTTGGTTTCAATCCGATTAGAGGGAGATCTGGCCAACCTCGTGCTAGTTGTCCTCGGCAACGCCGCGGCAATCTTCAACAACTTGCTTCGGCGACATCCAAGACCCACGAGCCTGGAGGCAACTCCCTTTCCTAGTGTTCGACTCAGACACGGCCAACGCCGGTCGAGATCGGATCAAGGGGAGATGACATCGTCAATCCCTCACTCGGACTCACCAATGCTGCTACCATCTTCCACTCCGTCATGGCACGGCACCCTCAATCTCCTGGACTTCGACTCGGATACAACCCAGAGTTAGTCGGGTTCGGATCTAGGGAGATTGGGATTATCATCACCCCACTTCAATACTCGGACTCCGACTCCTAGTCGGAGAACAGTTCCGGCAATTTCTCATCTCCACACGAAGTTTTTATGGCGTCCAAAGGACATCAAACCCCAAGTAAAGATGCACACCGACTGTGTGATCAACAAGAGGAAGAGGCTCACCGACTACGTGAGCAAAAGGAGGAGGAAGACCGACGTCTGCAAGCCGAACGGGACGACCGCAACCGTCAATTGCGCAGGACCGGGTGGCAAGCACAACAAGATATCCTCCAAACCAAGATGGGCGACCACAACGTCTTTGTCACCCCTCAACAGAACATTATGGCCACTGCAATTCTACTCGACACCCTGCAGTTGGGACCAGACCATGAGGCAACGCAGACGATTTCAAAGATCAAGACCATTATAGCAGCTGCGGTGGTAAAACAAAACAAGGAGACCTCCGACACCCTGGTTCTCTCAAGCAGGTCAACTTTTGGCGCTGCTACATCAAAGTCTGTAGGTAGACGCTGGGCATCAACTTACAACTAAAGGCCTCTGGAGTCCCTCTGCGGATCACTACACCACCATGACGAGGATCGTCGGTGATATCAAGACAACTACAATCAGCACGACAACCGCGACGTCAGGGACCGACTACGCCGAGATCTCCGTCAGGAAATACAAGCTCATCACCGTGAACGCGAGGAGGACGAACACAACGGCTTCGGCCTCCACCACGAGTGATTCAACTATCGGAGCCGGAGCCAGAGATAGAGTCCCAATCACGAAAACCACTCGGATGAAGGAGTCCCCGCCTTCACACACGAGCTACGCCAAGTCAACTGGCAAAAAATTTGAGTGAGGTTCTACTACGATACAAGTTGTTGAAAATGGAGTACGACAGTTTATTTGCTCAAGAAAGACACAAATTTGAGGCTTACATGGAGATTGTTAATAGAAGGATGCACGATCTTACAAATCAAACCCTCATCAATGCAGGTACAAAGCAAACAGCCTTGTTCAATTCAAGTTATATTTGTGGCAAAGTACATATCGTATGTATCCATGATATATTTTGTAGATGCAGCATTAAACCCTTGGACGCACTACGCATAAAATACGAACACCTCGGTCTTTGAAGATCTTCACCATGCGTTTGAGTGGAAGGTAGACCTTAACATTGTCGTTGATGCTTTGGTGGAGGTCGAGCTATATAGGCGGAAAGGTGGGGATTTCGGAAGGCCACTTGCAAGAAAGATGGCGATGGATGAAAAACTTCCGCTGGTATGTTGTAGTTAACCCAACTATCATATTATAGTTGTATGCATATCAATGACATGGTACTCGTAGCTTGCAGGACAATGGTGGTCTATATTTGCGTCGGATACACTGACGTTAAAGAAGCTTGCTTTGCACATTATTGGACAGTGTTGCTCATCCAGTGGGTGTGAACGGAACTAGAGCACCTTTGCTTTGATCCATACCAAGATCCGCAATAAGCTAACACACAAGCAACTGAACAAGCTTATTTATGTCAACTACAACTTTCGGTTTCGAATTCAACGGCAGGAAGCGACCTCAGGAAGGAAGAGGACGATCCTCTTCAAAAGCTAGCGGACATTATATTTTATGACAACAACAATTAGATCAGAAATTGGATGGAGAATGCTAGGTCAAATGCATGTCCTGAGTTAGACGAAGACAACTCTGATTCTGACACCCCCATGCCATCCCCACTTGTAGCTGACAAAGTGGACTTGAGTGACTTGCATAGGGGCACATGAGCTTCTAATATTGCAGATTGTGCTAAAAAAGATATAGGTGAGACTCATATTGGAAAAAGGAAGACTCACAAGGGGCCATAACCGCCTCTAGCCAAAAAAAGGGAAGGGGCAAAACCGCACAATACGGTCGAAGAGTGTTGGCAGCGATGACGAGACTCAGGAAAGTCCAACATACCAAAAGTCCAACGATAGCAGCTCAAGAACTGACATAGATGATGGGGATGATGGTGGACAAGGTGGGAATTCAGGGTCTTTTGGAGGTCAAACAACACAGTCACAAGATCACAGTCTGGTTGTACTCACTGGTATGTAGCAGTTGACATATTAGTTCTACATTTGCCCTATGGTGCTTAATGCTTACTTTTTTTTTCTTATTGAAATTGCATGTGAGGCTGATTTCACACACACCACTTAGGACGAAGATGATGGTGCACCAAGCTCTCAGTGAACTAACGTGACTAGGAAACGGCGCCAACAACAAGGGCATCCTGACGCACCACAGGACAGCTATAGCTCATTTAGTTCCTCTAGCATTGAAGGTGGTTATCCAACATACACTTACAACTGTCCAAAGGCTTCTGATTGTCCTCCTATTACATGGGTGTATGAGTAGCAAGAGCCTGAGTAGTATGGTCAATGGCAATCAACAGCTACATGGATGGGCCAAAGTTGGCAAGATTACAAGGCGGGGTTGCTTCAACAACATGGTTTGATGCTCATGTCGACCGAGGAGTACAACATGACATACTAGCAATGGAACAACTAGCTTGTGACAACTTACCAATGTTAGCCCGTATCTATTTGTTTACTTTATGTCAAATTGACACTTCTATATTAATGTGCTTGAGTAATGGACCTAGTATTGATGTATCGTTCATGTCATGGACTATATATTTGTAACTGTGGACATTATATTGTGGACGCTGCAATCTTTGTAGTTGTGGATATTGCATTGTTAGTTGTTATGAAATGTGAGATTGTCGACGTGTTTTTGTGAATCCTAATTGTTCAACTATCAAAAATATAGCAAAGGTCATGCCGAATTTTTCTATATTTCCTAAATACGCCATTTTATCATGTTATAAATGTCTACTACATCTTTTTGCAATTATCTTGAATTTTTCTTAATTTTTTGAAGCTTTTCCTTCACTTTTTCCTTCAGCCATTTTTTGAAACTACATAACGTGGTTACCGCCCTAAACCGCATGGTAACCAACCTAAACCGCGTGGTTACCACGGGCATACCGTGTGGAAACTACCCAACCCAGAAAATTTGAATTCAAACATTGAGGGACAAATTTCGTGCAATTTTAAGCAGTTACCGCGGTAACCGCCAAACCATGGGGAGTGGTAACACCCCCCCCCCCCTCCACCCACCCACCCACCCACAAAAAGGGTAGGGTGAACCCTGGGTAGCACCAACTAAACCTGTTTGCAATGCTTCAGCATGGAGTGGATAGTGGTCTCACTAGTCCATATCGACAACAGGCTGCTAGAGAGGAAACAACATAAAAAGGAGGTGGTTTACAGTATTCTCCCTCTATTTCAAAATAAGTTGATTTCTAGAGTTTCAATTTTACGCTAAAATAAGTTGATTTTTACACTCTTACTTACCTTGTTCAAAAATCGAGAAACTTTATCCCTTTACTCTTTATCTACTCATCACCATTACTATTTTCTTATTAATGAAGGGCATTTTGATCTTTCTCCTATCACTAAATGTTTCTCGGGATGCGAGGGTTTGATTTATTTTAGGACAAATGGAGTACTACAGTACGTTGTACAGGAGACAATTGCTTTAGGAACAAAAAGTAGTGCTCCCAGGAGAAATGGGAGGTCTCGAACTATGTTACACACGTACTTTTAGACATACGTTCGACCATTCGTCTTATTCAAAAATTGTATGCAAATATATAAAATATAAGTCATGCTTAAAATACCTTTGATGATAAAATAAGTCACAACAAAATAAATGATAATTACGTATTTTTTCAATAAGACGAACAATCAAACCTATGTCAAAAGTCAACGGTGTCATCTGTTAAAAAATGAAAAGAATATGCCCGTAAACCAACAAGCCTTCGCCATTCAGGCTAGTTCACTTAGCCACTGGGGTCTCTGTGTAGTCATGCACCGCTTCGTTGACGTTGTATTGATTTGGTTACCCCACACCACCGCTCTCGAGGGAATTTAACTATTTGCCACTCTTATAAGTAGCTATTCTCCAAATATCACTTTTAAATCTGTTCATACTTTTTTTTCCCAGAGAGAGGTCACTCTTAATTTATTTATTTTTGCCACTTTTGCATATGTGGCACGACAATTATGACTGCCAGCGTGGAATGCACGGGCAAAATATAAATTCTACCCCTTATGGACCCCACAAGTCAGAGAAAGGGGACTCTTGGCAACAGCTCTTCTTCTTGCATATCCCGGCCAGTATTTCTTTTCTCAGCCGAAAAACAGAGAAATTTTGGATTTTTCAGTGTTATCGCTAGGGCCCAATAAAATCCTGTTTTGGCCAAAATTTTCAGCCTTTCCTGCGTCGCCAGCCCAAAAGCCCACGCACTCGGCCAATTGCGTCAAAAAGCCTCCCCGGCCACGAAAACCCTAAACCATTCCCCAAATTCCCCTTTCCCATACCCAGCCACCATAGCCACCGCTGCCGCCTGCACCTCCGAGCCCTCGAACTCCAATCCGTGGTCCGATTCGCTAGATTCACGGCGCCGTGCCGCGACCCTGCCCTGAGCCCTCGTTGTCATCAGTGGCAGTGGCGTCTGGGTCGGACTCATTGGACCCCTCGACCGCCTGGGGCGGTGCTGTGTGCGCGCAGGGCCATGGCGACGGCCTCGTTGCTGCATACTTGCGTGCCAGGCCGCACCACGCCTAGCTCTTGGCTGTCGCCTACCTGAGCTAATCCTCTAGCTCGGCTGCGTGGCGGTGGGCAGCGTCAAGCTCCGAGGAACAACTTGCAGGCTCCTATGGAGCCGAGTGGTCAAGCAACTCGATGAGCAGGTCCTCCTCGTTAGTGTCGTAGTCCTCAAACAGCGGCATGCCAGTGAGAAGCTCGCCCATGATACAGCCGAGCACCCACATATCGACTGCCATGCCATAGTTCCAGTCCCCCGAGAGCTGCTCCAGCGACGTGTAGAGCAGCGTGCCGATCCCTAAGCCTTCGCCTCTAGTGTTCAGTTTGATCCAACTTTGTGTGTATTTCTTATTATTGTTGCGAACTTGTCATGGTTTACAAGCAGTTTGTGCCTTGCTGAGGAGGGGTTGTTTGGGTTTGAGGTATTGTTTGTTTTCACTGTTTGATGTCTCTTGTAGTAGTAATCCATGCATATGTTAATCCATCCAGATTCCTTCTGCAATCTAGATATTCGGCTCATGGTCTGAGGAATTGGATGCCGTGAAGAGCTCGGTTTGACTCCTAGAATTGTTGTGTGTACATTTTAAGGGTTAAGATGGCACTTTGGGCATTATGTTTGAGTGCCATGTATTTTTATATCACGAATTTGGAACTAGTAGTTGCTTGTTGCCTCTACTTTCTAATGAAATAGAAATAGAAAAATATTTTACATTATTTGATCAGTGTTTTGAGATAATTCATGTATGATTGAATGCAGTTGTTGGCACTTCAGCAGGTCGTCCAAAGACCTTCAAGAAGGTTCACTCCATTCTCTTTTGTAACTACTTTATCAATATTAAACATAACATTTAAATTAGTACTTTGTTATTTGTCTCTCTTCTTATGTTGTGCAAGCCTATAAAATTTTTCACCTGGAAACCAATAAAATTTGCTTATGGCATTTTCTTTTCTTTTGTATCAATAGGAATTCATTTTAGGAATTTTCATCTATCATGTTTTAATCGTAGCTGCCTGAGATGGAGTGCCATGGCAGTGGCAAGGGCAAAGGGAAGAGCATAGCTACCAGCGGCGGCGGGTCATCTTGTGCAGCCGGTGGGTCATCGAGTGCGGCCGGAGTGCCATCTATGAAATATGTGATTACTAAAGAAGGTTTGTTTGTGTAACAAAATACCTAACTTATTTTTGTTTCAAGTTTCCTCTATTTGAGTCGCTTTGTTGTAACAATGATCTCACTTTTTTGTAGGGAGACAGATAGAATTAAAAGGAGCAGTTGAGGACACATGGAGCCATGGGACACCACATGGAAAAAATGGCTTCAATTGTGGTTACTGTGTTGTAGGCCAAGCAAGCAGAGAAAAGACCCGTCTAAGGGAGCATTTATGTGGATTACAAGGTAATGTGAAGCCACGTTCTAATGTGCCACTTAATGTTAAGCAAATACTGTTGAAAGAAGTAGCATTAGCGAAACAAAAGAAGAGGGACACAAGGGAAAGTCATCTCTATATTGAAAAGCACTCATGGAGCACGAATATAGAACAACTATGGCAAGCCTTGACGAAGAGGCACAATATGAGATGGCAGTGTCATGCCCAGAAATTCACCAGAATTTGCAAAGCTAATTTATGCAATAAATCCTCGTCCAGGAATCAGCCGATGTATACAAATCGATAATTTAATAAACATAACCAAAAACGTAATAACGATAAATACTTACAACAGAGGTACTTAGTCCTCACACAGAAGGAAACAGCAGCGGAACAGCAACTAGCGTAGCTTCAACTCCACCACAGGCAGCTCAACTGGGGTATAAGCCAAACACCAAACTTCTCCTCCTCGCTAAACTTCACTCTGATGATTGCAATATTACAAGACTGAGTACCACCCACCATACTCAACAAGCCACACTAGGGAATACAAAATAATGCAACAGGGATCCAAAGAAAAGACATAGTATGGCTTATTTACGTAAACAACATTTAAAATATTTACATTTAAACCATGAAAAACAGTATAGTTTAATCATTAATCAATATTGAATCAACCACTGAACAACGCTCCAACGCAGTTTATGCTCATAACCATAACCCTCCAAACTAGAGCTATCAAGTTTTTCACCATTTTATCATCCATTAAGTATTGTGGGACTAATCACAGAAAATATTGCTAGGCCCACTCATTAACCGTGAGCATGGCTATTCAAATAGTTTTACTCTGGCCAGAGGTGTACAACTTTACCCACAAGACACGATTCCGCACATGTCACCATGCCCTGAAATACCATCATGGTACTCAAAGGAGAAAACCGTGACAATGACCTTTCATACAACAGTTGCCCAACAGAATAGGTCACCCGCAGCTGAACCACCAGTCTCCGGCAGGAACTGATCAGGCACCCAACAGGGAGACGATTCAACGCCTAGAACATGGACTTATTGATACGGCCATGGTGGACTTATTGACACAGCCACAACACACCGTGGTGCCTCCTGTTGAACTCGCTACACTACAGATCCAGCCGTTGCCCATTCTGGCTTGTGGTTAGTATGGTAAATGTTTTGCAACAAGTAGTCCGTGAACTGGTCCTTAATTGTCATGAGCACAACTAGCAACATTCACAATCCTAGTGCTCACAACCCACCATTCAGTCAAGTTTTAGTTGGCACCATTAATTAACCAGCCATGACTTACTGTCGTGAAAATATAGCCATTTAACTTTAAAGGGTCATTGATAATTGAATTGTTTCCCCACATAAAATGACACTATAGTTCTAGGCATGCTAAGTAAACCCTAAATTAATCTAGCTAGATTATTAAATAGTATCCAAGCTAGTCAGTATTATTCACCCAATGTATCAAGGTATAGATAAACAATAACCAAAACGCCATAAATAATAAGGAATGTTGGTTATTAAATAATTACCTGTAATAATGTCATTCTAAAACATTTCAGTGCAATAACTTTAAAATAAAATAATTTTCATAAATAGGACTCAACATTGGCTCAAGGAGATTATCGTGTGAACTTGCCTTCTGCAACAAAAACGTCTTCAATTGCTTTTTCGAACTGGCTTCTGTAGACTTCACGATCTTCCGAGAACAACCGACTTATACGCGACTACACGCAAAAGATGCGCAAAAACCCTAAGAAATTTCAAATAAACAGTACAAAGAGCCATACCCATAAACCAGTGTAGTCTAGATTTAGATGAAAAAATATAACCAGAAGAAGAACGGTCGAATTCGAAAG